>BOSO01015539.1:0-71981 GCA_018403395.1 Gorsachius goisagi | reverse complement strand
GGGTGCATTAAGAGGACTGTGGCCAGCAGGTCAAGGGAGGTTCTCCTCCCCCTCTACTCTGCCCTGGTGAGACCCCACCTGGAGTACTGTGTCCAGTTCTGGGTTCCTCAGTTCAAGAAAGATGAGGAATTCCTAGAGAGAGTTTAGAGGAGGGCAACAAAGATGATTAGGGGACCGGATCATCTCCCCTATGAGGAAAGGCTGAGAAAGCTGGACTTGTTTAGCCTGAAGAAGAGAAGACTGAGAGGGGATCTCATCAACACATACAAATATCTTAAGGGTGAATGTAATGAGGATGGAGCCAGACTCTGCAGTGGTGCCCAGCAACAGGACAAGGGGCAATGGACACAAACTGAAACACAAGAGGTTTCAGTTGAACATAAGGAAAAACNNCTCTTCCCAGTGGTGCCCAGCGACAGGACAAGGGGCAATGGACACAAACTGAAACACAAGAGGTTTCAGTTGAACATAAGGAAAAACTCCTTTACTCTGAGGGTGACTGAGCACTGGAACAGGCTGCCCAGGGGGGTTGTGGAGTCTCCTTCTCTAGAGATATTCAAAACCTGCCTGGACGAAGTCCTGTGCAACCCGCTCTAGGTGAACCTGCTTTAGCATGGGGGGGTTGGACTAGATGATCTCCTGAGTTCCCTTCCAACCCTTGCCATTCTGTGTGTCTGTGATTCTGTAAACTTCAAAAAAAAGCTCATGGAAATAGGAAGAATTAGGCCTATTCATTTTTTCTCTTTCATCTATGATGGCTTTGTCACTTTAACAGTACTTACTCCATGATGTCATAGGATATGCAGCTGAGTACTTCATCATCAGTCAGAGCTTTTGTCAATATCAGCTAAAAGACAACCGATATGTGATACATGGGCAAAGTGCAATATAAACTTATTGGAAATTATCCAAAATAAACTGCCGTATGCCACCAACCTCACATTTTAATCCAAATTAAAATCTAATTTAAAAGGAGCCTAAATTAAAAAAGCTTATTTAATTCCTTTAATTTGCAGAACTATTCCATTCCATTAGGCAACTAATTTCTACCTGTCAGATACTGAATGAAAGTGGTCCCTCTCTAGAGGAAACTTCCTACTTGTAGTAATTAGGTATGAAGAACCTGGGAAGACGCCTATACTTTGATAGTTGCCTGTGCTTAACCCTCAGAGCTCATCAGCCCATGGGTAAATGCAATTGAAGTGTCAGCTTCAATAGTTTCATGCTACAGAAGGCTAAAATGAGGTTACATATTTCATAATTAAATAACAAAATTACTTTAATTTTTGTTAGAGAATCATGAAAGGTTATCTTTGTGAAATTCATGTATGTAAATCCCTTTTGTTGATCTATTATCCTAATAAGCTTTTAGAGAAAGTATGAAGAGGTCTTGATTACTATTAGAAGATAAGAGCCAAGAGAATGCAAGTAATGAATATCATCAAGGCAATAATAAACAACATGAAGTTAACAGAACTGTGCAAACAAAATAAAATTGCTCCTCCTGCAATTCCCTTTGGATTGCACATCCATTTATCTGTTTAATTCTTCCCTAAGAGCATGTACCAGAATAGATGGGGAAAAACCTAAATCTACAATTTGCTGGAGAAAATGAAACACTGTACTTGTCACTTAAAACTACTTCTCTGTGCTTTCTTAAACACTACAATTTTTAAGAAAAGAAGAAAAAATATGTTCATCAAAATTCCTGTGCTTTTCATACTCTGTTTCTACATAAAGATAACCTATTTCTGGATCAGATGGAGTTTGACTTGACTGTTCTTCAGTTTATAGCAGACAATATTTTATTCTTTTACAACGATGTATATTTCATTATAAGGAGAAAAGGGGGGTAAAATAATTACACTGATTTATTACTTTATTTCAATTTAAATCAAGACAAGTGTGAACTTTGTAATTTAAAAAAGTCTAAGGTGTTATAAACTGGTTTGGGGGTATATCAGTGAATTATGGGGAAGAAATTACTTGGTGTGGAGGAATGATTGGCTTTATTTTATTGTCTTGTCCCTGAAATATCTTCATTTTTTAACAATGTGAGCATTAAGCTGGCTGTAAGTCCCCTTAGGGGTGAACACAAGCATTGTAAAGCGCAAGTAGGAAAATGTCTGTAAATCTCAGTTGTTTAAGAAAACAAAAGCAACTTCTAACTGTTTCCATATAAGAGGAGGACGGTAATTTTTGATATTCCTGCAGAGTTCCTTTTATTAAATTGCATAATTATCTTGAAAATAAGTGGATATTAGATGAATGCACACACCAAGAATTCCACAGAGTGCTTTCAAGAATGGCATATTTGGAAAACAGCAGCCTTTTATTTTACATTTTCTGCAATGCTTACAGTAATTTTGTTAACACTTTAAAATTTGTTGCATCAGTAGGGGGTTATGATCCCACAGCATCAAATTAGCCTAAGCACAAGCCTGTTACATACTGCGAAGGACAGAAGGGGCTTGTTAGGAATTTATGTCAGCAAGAAATAATTGTTTTGTCCTAGAGGGGAACAAATTCTGAAATGTTCACCCCATGTTATCAGGAAAAGCAGGGCTGCCTATGGCACTTTTACCTGAATTCTTGAGTCTCAGATATTGATACAGATGAGTTTAAAAAGCTACACTGGCTAGGGTATAAAAATAACATTGTTATTTTATAAAACAAATTGGATTGTTATTGAGAATGCTGAAAAATACAATTAAAATCCAGTACATCGCGTACTCCATGAAGCTGGATTTGACATATAATATATATATAATTATATACTTTATTGTAAGGAATCCCTAGATTTTTAAAGTTCTGTGGATGATGTTTTTTTAATATGAATATTAATATATCTGCATTGTGTAACTGTGTTGAAAATATCTTAATCACCACTTTCTTCCACCACCAGACTTCCAGTAGGCAGTGAAAAAAAAATTTAACAAAGCCTCAGATTGCTAGACTGGAAAATAAAAATTTCTTCAAAAGAAATAGACATTAGATTGTCTAGGCATGGAATCTGGTCTTGTAGGAATCTGGGAGAGCATTCCCAGGTGCTTGCTTGGAGACTGGAGAACAAAGGGTATATCCACTAGAATAACAAGACGAGGTACTTTCCAGAGAAGGTTGAAAATATTTCACAGATAATAAATATCCAGGTTTATGGAAACCATTATGTTTTAAGAGGAGATTTCAATCTCAACAAAATTATTTCAGAGGGAATCCTCTAAAAAGCAATTCAATATTTTCACATCAGATGGATAATAGTATGAGTTTGTTTACTTAACATTTGAATTATATCAGCACCAGTTGTATGAATATATTTGATTATCTATATTATGTTGAATATTTCTACACTACAAAGTGTTTGTCTTATTAAAACGATATCTGGCTCCTAATGAAAATATGGAATTTTCCTCTTTTGTGGGGAAAAGTGTCAGTTCTTCATTTTGTCTTGAAACAAAAACAGATTTCAGCATATTATAAGATGGAGAAAGAGCTGAAAAGGTTAGATGAGGCCCATCTTTCAAATCTCTTATGGATGACAGATATTAGCAATTTGGAAATACTCTTTCATGTTTTGTGGTTTGTTTTTTTTTCCCTTAGTCTTTAGGAATAATCTTTTCTTAAAGTAATTCAACTAGTCATCTATTTTCTTGTGTCTTCCCAATGATCTGGCTGTGATCAGTGTCTGAAAGCCTGTGCTGTAGTAAAAATTAACAATGATCTATATTCTCACCCTTTCCACCCTTTTCATAATTTGTGTCTGCACCAAACAGAAGCAAAACACTGAGGAAATTCCATCGTATGTCCTTCATTCAAACCTGCCCAAATGTAGAAAGTCATATACACTGCAGTTAGGATTATGGTGAGGAACAGCCTGTCCTTGTTAACTGATACGTGTAGATCTCCTGACCTTCTCCCCTAACTTCCTTGTTGTGTTGGGGATTCTTTAGATGTGACCTAGCAAAAGAGATGGGCAGTTCAGTGGCCAGCTGTAGAAGACAATGAGGAAAACCAGTGATGAACTAGACTAAGAATCCTTTGCATTATTCATGTGAGAAAAAGGGGGAAAAGTTTCAGGTCTGTGTTTCCTTCCTTGATCGTCCTTCTCGTTTGATTAGTAAGCCACACGCAAAGATGCTCCTTTGAAGCTAGCTTGATTGTAGTTACAATTGTGTGTATTTTGTATCATGTATATTTGGAATCCAGTACATTTTTACCTGATATCTTCAATTAAAAAACTCCCACAGCTTAGTTTTGGTGACCACAACTTACAATGGCCATTCATATCCTGGCTAAAGTTGTCTGTATAAAACTTATTTTTCCCATGGCTTTATTGCTCACACAAATAGTAAATTTGTTATAAGGGTTGGCTTTTCCTTCTGGGTTCTTCAGATTTCTTGTATACAGCAGAGAGAGACTTCTTTGCAGTTCTTTAAGTGTAAGAAATGTCTTGCCTTTTTGTGTTGCTCACTTCTCAGAAATTGGTGTAGAATCATAATTCAGTTAATCTTTCAGGCAGCTAAAACTCCAAGTTAACAATGCATTGTACTTGTCACTTAAGTTTTCCTTTTTAATAGTTTTGGAAAATGTTATTAGTTTAATTATCAAGAAGGAAATAATAACATTATGTGATCAAAATTAACTGCAATTTAAAACAAAGGTGGGTAAAGGCAAATGATGAGCCAAGGAAATGAACCATTATTAAAAGGTAGGTAAAGAAAGCTGTTCGTGAAGATAATCTATGATTAAGTTACAAAATATAAAATAAAAAGCTATTGACTTTAATACAGATTTTGTTAGTGATCTCCTGAATAGATCTTAGGAAAGTCACCTTATGTGTGCATTAGTTTCTCTACTATTAAAAGGACTTAACATAGCATTAAGTTGCATTATCTTACTTTAAGTCTTTCAAAATTCCTAAGGAGTTCTTAGATGCCAGAGATAGAAAAGTAAAAAGTCATGCTTGTCTAAAGTTACTCTACAGCAACAAGAAATAGGAAGGAATTTTTGGAGGTGACCTGAATATTTGTGGCTAGTTACAAGGTATAAAAAGCTATTTCAAAGTAGCAAATGCCAAATAGGTGTAAATGTTACCAAGCTATATAGAACTGACATTAAAATGCTAACAAGAGATTGTCTCCAAAATAAGTTTAACATGAGATTGTCTCAAAAATAAGTTCAATTTCAATTAAAATTACAGAATCCATATATATATTCCTTGTGATATTTCAATCAGAAGCTATATGAAAATTTTGCAAATTAGTGATTCTCGAGAATCATCTCAAGCCACAGACAAATGAACAGAAAAGAAACTAGATGCCTGTTTTTATTTCAATTGCAGCATTACTAGAGAAATGGCTACAGCAATATTTAGAGCACTGTGGAGAATCCTGATAATTATATACTTTTAAAATATGCAACATTTGTTCTAGAATACCTGGATGCACAATCTGATTTCTGTTGATAAACGTTTACGGCAAATTGTTCCTTTAGATCAACAAAATTATTTGATTGCTAAGCCTTAGTTAAATAGCATCATGAATGCATGATAGAAGATCTAAATATTATATTTGAAATCTTAGCTTCAGAAATGTTATTTGACCCCTAACATGGCATTTAGGCTTCTGTGACAATCAGTATGGACTGGAGGTAGCACATTTATACTCTGGTCCGTAATTAGCTTTCCTCTAATAAATCTTAACTAACTTTCATTTTATAAATCAAAATAAAACTCTTCTCTGTCTAATAAAAATCTTCTCCCTAATGCTACTCTCATGTGCTATTGTGCTTTTTTATAGGTTAATTGGCCTAGGATTTGGGGAAATCTGTGTCTGGCAAATGAACTTATGGTATATGTAAACTCACCTGTTTAAATGCTTTAGGCATTGAATTACTGCAGCATTAAGATTGTTCCTATAAGATAGTGTCTTCAAATATGTTAATAATAAGTTGATTAAGTGAAGATTTATACAAAATAGTCTTCTTAATCCTTGAATGGTTTGAGAATTTATACTAAAATTCAAAAAGTTCTTATAAGTCCTGCAGGTAAGATTTGGATGAACTCTTAAGCTCCTTGACTGGTGTCACTAAAAGGAAGAAGAATGAGAAGCTGTGCTGCTGAAAAAGATGTATGTGGTCTAACAAATAGAAGACTGAAAAATACATCCTCAAGAATAAATAGTGTGAATGATGGGTTTACAATTTTTTGCCATATATAGTTCAATTATAACTAATAAAATTCCAAGACAAATATAATTTTCATATCAAATTTACAATCAAACTTATTAGAAAAAAACACTTTATAAAAATGTATACCAAAAATTAAAAACCTTGTAGCATTTTCCATGATTGCAAAGTGTTAGAGAAAATGGAAAGACCACAGTAATAGCACAGATAGTATTTTTAATGGAGAGGCTTTAGTATTTCTAAACTAGCCACACTAATTAGAGGATGCCTATGAGAAATCATTCTTTTACAGTGGTTAATATGTTTTATGTATATAAATCTATTTTGTAGTTGTTTTGGAGAGCACCAGCAAAATAACAGAAGCCTTTACTTCTTATAGACTTCTCAGGAACACAACAGTGTCTCCAATACTTTCACAATGACAGTGAGTGCCACTAGTATTCTTCACACCAAAAAGCCTGCTATAAGGAATAATCTGGAAAAAAATACTTGCTGTTGCATGTAGTGTTGAGAAAGAATTGTTTCACTGCAGTAGAATGCCATGTTCAGGATCAAAGTGTCAAGTACACTTTTGCATTTTAATGTTCCAGTATTTATTCCACTAAGCTAACAAGTAAATCTTCAAAATGAATTGCTTTATTTATGTTCTAACAAATATATGATGGTCTCAGAATCACTTCTTGCTGAAAAGTGCCATGCTGTTGACAGCCGGCTGTCATTTCAGTAAACCATGCTGATGCCATGAATCTTACTATTTATTTTTGTAAATCAGATTAAATACAAAAATAAATACATGAAGTTAAATGCTGCAGCTTTGAAAGTGCTTCATGTACCAATACAATGATAAGATACGTAATAGCATCAGCATAGTCATCATTAACATGAGTCTTACAATGAATCATAGAATCAGAATTGTAGAATCATAGAATAGTTTGGGTTGGAAGGGACCTTCAAAGACCACCTAGTCCAACCCCACTGCCATGAACAGGGACATCTTTCACTAGAACTGGTTGCTCAAAGCCCCATCCAACCTGACCTTGAACATTTCCATTGATGAGGCATCCACAACATCTTTGGGCAAACGGTTGCATTGCCTCAGCACCCTCATCATAAAAAAATTTTTCCTTATATGTGGTCTAAATCTACCCTCTTTCAGTTTAAAACTGGTGCCCCTTGACCTGTCACTACAGCCCCTGGTAAAAAGCCTCTCTCCATCTTTCCTATAAGCCCCCTTTATATGCTGAAAAGCTGCAATAAGGCCTCCCCAGAGCCTTCTCTTCTCCCGTCTGATCAACTCCAACTCTCTCTGTCATTTTCGCAGAAGAGGTGTTACAGCCCTCTGGCCATTTTCGTGGCACTCCTATGGACTCATTTTCACAGGTCCATGTCTTTATTGTACTAGGGGCCCCAGAGAAGGACGCAGTACTCCATGTGGGGTGTCACCAGAGCAGAGTAGAGGGGTAGAATTACCTTCCTCGTCCTGCTGGTTGGGCTTCTTTTTATGCAGACCAGAATATGGTTGGCTTTCTGGGCTGCAAGTGCACATTTCTGGATCATATCCAGTTTTTCATCCACCAGTACCCCCAAGTCCTTCTCTGCAGGGCTGCTCTCAATCCATTCATCCCCTAGTCTGTACTGATATTGGGAATTGCTCTGACCTGAGTGCAGGACTTTGGGCCCACTCCTGTGGAGGCCTGTCAAGGTCCCAGTGGTTGGCATTGCTTTCCTCAAGCAAATCAACTGCATCACTCAGCTTGGTGTCATCTGCAAACTTGCTGAGGGTGCACTCAATTCCACTGTCATTGATGAAGATATTAAATAGTGTTGGTCCCAGTACAGACCCTCAAGGAACACTGATCATTGCTGGTTTCCACTGAGAACACTGGTTTCCAACTAGAACACTGTTTTCCACCATGAACACAGAATTCCATTGAACATTGACTGTAACTCTTTGGACACAGTCATCCAGTCAGCTTCTTATCCACCTAAAGTCCATCCAAAAAACCCATATCTCTCCAATTTAGAGGTAAGAATGTTGTGGGCAACCTTATCAAAGGCCATACTGAAGTCCATGCAGATGACATCGATAGCTCTTCCCATTGTCCACTGATGCAGTCACTCCATTTTAGAAGACAACTAGATTAGTCAGACATGATTTGCCCTTGGTGAAGCTGTGTTGGCTGTCTCTAACCACCTCCCTGTCTTCCAGATGTTTTGACATATCTTCCAGGAGGATCTTTTTCCATGATCTTAGCAGGCACTGAAAAGAGTCTGGCTGGTTGATAGTTCCCAGGATTTGCCTTATTAACCTTTTTAAAAGTGGGTGTGATATTCACTTTTCTGTAGTAACTGGGGACTTTGCCTGACTGCCATGACTTTTCAAATATGATGGAGAGTGGCTTAGCAACTATAACTGCCAATTCTGTGAGGACCCTGGGATGCATCTCATTGGGATCCATGGACTTGTGTATGTTTCTTGCAATGGGAGGCACTTTGTTCCCCCTGTCCCTGCTTTGAGGTCTAGGGACTTGAGGGATGTGGGATGAATGATTGCCAGTGAAAACTGAGGTGAAAAAATTGTTGAGCACCTCAGCTTTCTCTGTGTCAGTTATCACTCATTGTCCTGTCTTAAACGTTAGATTTGGGGTAGATTTCTTTTAATCTTCTTTTTTCTGACCAACATGCCTGTAGAAACCCTTCTTACTATTCTTCACATTCCTCACCAAATTCATCTCCAGCCATACCTAATCTTTCCTGATCCCATCCCTACACATCTGGACAGGATCCCCTATCTTCTCAGGATCCATGTCCCTGGTTCCACTGCCTATACATTTCCTTCTCAGACTGTAGTTGGACCAGGAAGGAGGTCCTTACTCAGCCATGCTGGTCTCCTGCATTTCTTTCCTGATTTGCTGCACTTGGGAATCAAGAGCTCTTGTGCTCTAAGGAAAAAGTATTTAAGAACAGCCAGCTCTGTTATGCTCCTTTACCCCTGAGTTTCCCATGGAGTCTCATCCACTAATTCCTTAAACATCTGAAAGTTCACTCTCCTAAAATTCAGGGTCTTGACTTCACTCATCACCTGGCCTATATCCCTTGAGATTGTGAATTTCACCAGGGCATGGCCACTGCAGCCCAAGGTACCACCAGTCCTGACCTCTCTAATTAGTTCATCTATTAAATTAGCAACAGATCCAGTAATGCTTCTCCTCTGATCAAGTTTTCTTTCTCTTAGATTAAGAAATTATCCCCGACACACACCAAGAATCTCCTGGACTGCATACAAATTGCAGAGGTCAGGGTGAATGAAGTTCCCCAGCAAGATCAGAGCTTGCAAGCATCATGCTTCCCGTAGGTGAAGTACGAATGCTTCATCAACAGGCTCCACATGATCAGATGGCCTGTAGTAAACACCAACGACAAGGCCTGCCCCCTAATTTTTACTTACAAGCTCTCAACCTGTTTATTACTGTTTTTCAAAGAAAGCTCTGTGCTTTTTTTACATAGAGGGCAACCTCCCTTCCACCCCTCCATCCTTGTCTGTGCCTTCTAAGCAGTTTATAGCCATTGATTGCAACACTCTGGTTCTGTGATTTGTCCCACCACATTTCAATGATAGTGATTAGATTGCAGCTTTCTATGCACGCAGTGGCTTCTAGCTCCTCGTTTGTAACCCATGCTGCATGTTGGTAAAGAGACACTTCAGTTGGGCTATCAACCATGTCATTTCTTAGAGGGAAAAGCCCTAATTCCTTCGAGGTATTTAACAGGTATTTAACCTTGTTGGTTCCTAATACATCAGAAAACCCTGGCTCTTTGTTACTCAAAACTCCATGCCCTTTTCCAGTTAAGTCTAGTTTAAAGCTCTCCTTAAAAGTCTATCAAGCTTGTTGGCAAAAATCCTCTTGCCCCACTTGACCAGGTGAGTCCCATCAGCTCCCAACAGACCCACCTTCTCAAAGGTTGATCCATGATCATAGAAGGCAAAACCATTGAGTATGGCACCAGCCACGCAGCCAGGCATTCACCTGTTCGATTTGTCTCCTTCCTGAACTCCCCTTCTCTGACTAGGAGGATAGTGTTCTACCTCTGCTCCAGATCATTTTAACATTGCTCCAAGGGACATATAGACTCTTTTGATGGTTCTAAGTTGTTTCATCCTAATATCACTAGACCCTACATGGAATAATAGGAGCAGATGGTAATCTGTAGGGTCCACTAGACTCAGCAGCCTCTCAATAACATCATGAATATGAACTCCTGGTAGGCAGCAAACACCTCTAGAGAAACTGTCTGGAGGGCAAATGGATGCTTCGGTGCCTCTCTGCAGGGAATTTCCAATTACTAATACCTTATGTTCTTTTCCTGGTGCCACTGGATCTAAGACAGGTGGGTGGTTGGATCAACTTTTCATGGTTGGCTTATCCTGGATCCTGTCTGTTGCTCACATGTTCTTCATTCTCCAACACCAGAGCATTATGTAGGGGCAGTTCAGAGGATCGGGGGAGGTTCTTCCTTCTATCCCCAGCAGAGACAAGTGTCCATTTTTCTTCATCTCATGAGTTACTTGTGTCAGGCAGCTCAAGTTTGAATTCAGGCTTACCTTCCCCTTCACAGCCTTAAGGTGAGGCTGTCACTCAGCCTGGGACAGTGCACAATATCATGTATCAGGCTCCTGCTCACATTCCTGGATATTGTACTGCCTGTTGAGCTCCTCTTTTATAATGGAGGTAAATCTTGATGGGTTAAATGCATTTATTGTTTCTAATAAAAGGTTCTTTGTAGAGTATGACATAGCTCTTTCCTTATTAATAAGAATTAAGAGAACACCCTTCATAAGTTAACTCTCAATAACTGCTGTTTATTAAAATAGTTATTATTACATATTATTACAAATGTTTATTATTACACATTATTAAACATTAAAGTGTTTATTATTATACAAATTCAAAGCAGGTTGGTACAACCTTATAAAGGCAATAAAGTCTCCAGCTGACTACAGCAGGTCTGGAATCTGAGTTGCAATAATTGTTGTTTCAGCAAGCTGGTCCTGGGAGTCCTGAGAAATGTTATACTTCTTCTTTTAGTCACTCACCAACCATTTAACTTTGTCTTCTGCGTTCTGGAAATTAATTGGCCTTGATGGTTTTAGAACTGAACATATCTATATGATGCTGATACAAAGAAGAAGCTCCAGGCTGAGACCCTGGAGAGCTGATTTACCCGTCACTTTCAACGAGCAAATAGAAAGCTGTTGACAAAAAAAAATTATTTCAGTGAAGAAAAAGTCACAAAACTGTCTATGAAATATGTTTTCTATTTTTTGGCAAGATTTAATTCCACATTTCCTAGATGATGACATACAATTTTTACTAGGCTAGGCACTCAAGACTTTTTTTGTGCATAAGTTGAATTTTAATAGCTCCCACAGGGAGACATAGTGGAAATTGTCACACCATGTTTGATCACTATCTCCATCTAGGTTTGACACTATGAGAGGAAGGAGTCACACCTGCTGCTTTAAAGGAAGATGAATCTTTCCCATTCCATTATACACTATTATGTGTAACTATTATCAGACCTGTTTTCATAGGAACCATTCTCTCTAGCAACAAGGAGAATTTACACTTCATACTGTAAGATTAGATTCTTTTTTTTCAGCGGTCTTTTTTACTAAGGTATAAGCACTGTTAATAGTCATAAACCTGTTAATTCTTTTTAAAAGACAAGGGTTTTTTTTTTCCTTCAGTGTCCACTTATGGTTGTGAATCTTACAATTTAACAGTAAACTGCATAGGAAAATACATACATATTTAGGTCAGCAAACAGAAGTGCTTTTTTATTAATGAAAACAAAAGGAAGTGTGGCAGTTTATTTCTCTTTATTCTCCTTTCAAGTTCTCTTGCTTTAAATTGCAGGAAGGGAGTGTTTCTGTTTTGGTTTTCTTTAATACAAGAGATTAATACCATCCCATAAAATTTGTGCTGCAAGGCAGAACAGCCCTAACAGGACTGACAGTGTTAGGAAGCTCATAGAATGATTCTTTTTTTTTTTTCCCTATTTATATGGATCCAAAATAATTAGATTTTAAAATGTTGAGGAAGATATTAACAAGAGCAGGATTTTCTTACTCGTGACTTGGAGGCAGCTGGGAATGGACACATCTCTCTCATGTGACAGTTGTCTATCCCCACACTCACCCATGCATTCATGAATAGTTTACATTTACATAGATAAAGTAAAACACACTTTCTCATAAGAAATACAGCAAAAATCATGTTAAAAAAAAAGAAGGAAGGTAACTGTCCCTTCAGCATAAGTAAAATGCCTCAGGGTAAGCTTTAAGGTGATTTTAGAAGTCTGGTAGGATGAAAGATTTTCTTTTTCAGTCCTCAAATAAAGCTCCTCAGCTTACTTAAACATAATTATTCATTGTAACATTGGAAATTCAAGAATGCAAGTAATGTAGACATCACAACAGAAAAAAACAAGAGTTCTCCACAGAGTTCTGTGTAGTGGTGACAGAGCTCTGAGACCATTTGTCCTGTCGAACTGTCAAAAGGGAAAAATTTCTATGCAAAGCATAACCAAAGACTGACTTTATCTAGGATTTTGTTCTAAACAACGTGAAACACTGTGCCCCAGTTGCCTTAATTACGCTGCAGTATCTGAACACTAACTCCCCTGCATGTTGCAGAGCTCCTGTGGAGTTCTTCTGTAACTTTTTTCCTTAGAAGTTTAGCAGCTCCAAAGGATCCTGGTGTTACCTCCGCTATGCTGCTTATGGCTGCCCTGGCTCCCACTGGCACCAGTGGCTGGTCAAGTAACTGGTGTTAGAGAATTGATGCAACTGGTATTTGCAGCTGGAGCCTTTCTGAAATGAGCCTTACTGGTCTTCATGACCAAGGATGGCTTGACACCCTTATCACACCAGTCAGGTGAAAAACGTGGGGTTTTGTCTGTAATGTTCTGTAAAGGTAGAATTTCCTCACAGAGGCCATTTTAACTGAGTGGAGCCTGATGGGTTGTGTAGGACTGGCAGTCCGGCTTGTTCAAACCCCTTTTTCCTCAATCATTTTCATATGTTACATTTATGAAGACTTCAGTAAAGAAGTAAAGTGAGTAAAGGGGGTGCATATCATGTGGGTAGGACAGAGAAGTCACCCTGTAGACAATCCAGGTGCCTTGGAGGTACACTTATTTGCCTGCTAAGCAGGTAAGCTACACATCTGAGAGAACTTTTGGGAAGAAATAAATTCTTGTTTCTTCAGCTTCTGTTAGCATGTTTTTGAATTTCAAACCAAGAGTAGTTGTTGTTGTTGTTTGAATTCCTAACAAAGTTGGGCCAAGTGATTCCAGAGTTTTATGAGAGATGGAAATAGTTGCTCCACTGGGATTAGAGGAATTTTAAGAACCATTTAGGAGCCACCTAATGCTTTAAGGTCGAGTTATCTTCAACCCCCTCTATAAGCATTTATTTTGAAGGCATTTCTGTTGAGTGCCAAAAGTTGAATATCCAGCATGAGGAATAAGTGACGTTTGGGAGAAGTTAAATTCTTCATCGGGCTCTAGGCAGACTGCCCTCCAGGCTCTGGGGAACTGTTGAAGGGCTTGGCACATTTCTCCCAACCCGCATACATAATCAGAAATGGAAGAAAAAGCAAAGAAGCTGACAGACTTTTCTTCTTTGGCAAAGTCCTAATTGTCTGCATGCCCTTTTTTGATATGTTACTGAAAAACAGATGATTATGAAATATAAAATAGTCAGCCACCATGATTTTTATCACTCTTTGTAAGTTTTTTGAGAGTGTTCTCTAATACCTTTACCTGTCACAAGGCTTATCACGTGGATGTCAATTACCTGCAAAAACATTTTAAAAGTTTAAATGTTGACCATTGAAAAGTATAGTAAACTGAAAGGGTCACCTATTTTACATGTTAGTAAACAAAACAACAGTCCTCTTTGCCATAAATTTGTTGTCCGATGAGCCATCACTTAAGAGGTTCAAAACGTCTGACAGGTTAAGTTTGCAGAAGTTGCATTAAAGCAATTAGAAGATTATAAAGGGGTTTTAGCACTCGAGCATTCTGACAAATGGTCTTATAACAGCAATTGGTCAGTTTATCTCCTTTTCTGTCAAGTATTCACCTTCAGTGAAAGCTTTGCATGCATGTTAATTTGTCTTAAATTCATGCATAACTAGATTAGCAGTTCCTGGCAATCATTTGTTTTGCTTTTCTGCTTTCAGCCATCTCTTCTTTTTTTACCACCTGCTGTATTTGCCTTCTGCTCAGAGTATGCTGTTGACAGTTACTAATAATGCAGATTAAATTTACTTACTATGGCAGGCAAAACACTAAGTAAAAGCAAAACAATAGAATCCCGTATTCTTTTTCTCTGTTTAAGTAGTGGCTTAAAAGGCCAAAACAGATTTATAAGAGAATGAATTCATTAACAAGGCAGGTGTTTTACTGGGCTTAAATATAGACAGTGTGCAAAACCGACTGTGGTGGCATAATATTGCAAGGCTTTTAACAGGTATATGTATACATGAAGCATAAAATATATCTACAGGTCAATATTGATTTCTCGGATTTCATTAGCATTTACTACTAATCGAAATATAAATGTTCTTAAGGAAAGAAAATTAGCTTTCTTCAGGTGTCTTATCAGGCTAAATTCCTATTTTTACTTTTTATTTCCCATCTCTAAATTCCCTGTCATTATTTCTTGCTTGTGATTTAAAACAAGCAGAAAGAAAACTATTTACAGCCTTTAAAGTGTGGTGATCAAGCCCAGACAGAAGCTCTGTTTATTATGCCTCTAAGACGTGTTTAGATGGTGGCAGAAGTGATGAGTGTAGCAAATGACTGCCCTCTGAACCAATGTGTCATTGACCCACAGTATCCTCCACAGAGCACTCTGGCAAACCTCCTGTGTGAATTGCAGCAGTCTATGCCTTTTCCATGTATTTAACTTGGAAGATGCATGAATTACCGTGATCAGACAGAAAAAAAACCCTGTAGTGCTTCATGCTGCATTATAATAGGATTGTTCCATAATTGGTATTGTTAATGGGAAAAGATTTGAGGGGGTTTTTTGGTCTAAATCTAGGTCAAGATAGAATAAGCATATTAGACATAATTTAGCCCCCAGATACAAATATAAGGACCCTTTCACATGGAAATAGGAATCATTTAGAGTATCAGAGAAGAAGAAAAGACGACCTTCAAAAAGATGAATTTCTGTACAGACATAAATGGTATCTTATAGAATATGTATATGCTAGTGATTCATAAGTAGTCAACTATGCAGAATTCCAAATTAGCTGGAAATTCACTGCCTAATGTATTTTTAAGAAAGCAAAAAAAGTTGTATGAATATAAATTTGAAGTTGTTTAAAGATGTTATTTTTCTTTCCAGCTGGGGCTTTTTCCAAAAGGCTTTCATTAGACCTACGGATTGCAATGCATAATATTCTGTTGTAACTAGAGGAAGAGGATTTTTTTTAATGGTGTTTACATTAGACACCTAATTTGGAAGCCTCAGTTAATTGCCTTGGCTCATTATATATCCCAAAAAGAAAAGTAGGCATCTCCAAAGGGCACCTCAGAGCACCTCAATCAGGAGGCATTTACATCCATCTATTATATGGAGCACTGAGGCTTTTAGCTTTATGGATCAGTTTTCTTTACCTGTGCAGAAAGACTGTGAATCTTACTTTGAGTGACTGGAGTTTTTCAGGAGGCAGGTTTCCAGGAAACTAGATATTTGTCACCTGCTGCAAAGGAAGGTCCAGATTTCTCTCCAGCTGTCATTAACACAGAGACCTCAGCCAACACCAACAAGCTCATTTAATGCATGATGTAGCATCAGTGAAAGGACAATAAAATCATCCAGACTTAGATATTAGCAAAAAGGGGGTTTGTTGTTTTTAGCTGAGGACAATACTACAATGCATGGAGGCATTGTCAGTAGAAAACATGTCACAGTAGCAGGGGGAAGGAAGCCAGGATGCAGTGAGAGGGACTACAGCCAAGTCTAGGCTAAAGAGAACAAAGCAGTAGAAATGAGTAACTGTTTTGGTTACTGCTGTGGACTCTTCAGAGTTTGTGAAGAAGTGCTAGGAGTGGCTGCTGCAGTATGTTGCAGGAAGTGAGTGGGTGTGGGATCTCAGAAGCTGTCGTACAACAGACAGAAAACAAGTACTGGGAAAGAACGTTCACAACACAGGTCTGGAAAAGCAACCTCAGCAGTCATTAAAACCATTGGTGTTATGTGATATTGGGTTGTTACAAAGTTACAAAATTCTGCTGTAGAAAAAATGGCAAAATGATCATGTTTGCATCTGGAACAATGCAGTAATACAGTAAGACCAAGTAACTGTGTTCTGGTACATAATTCTAGTTTAGAAACTCATAATCATGTAGCTTGTACAGTCCTGTATCTGAAATAGCTACATGTACTTACTCTGAAGTATTTACAATAGGAGGGGAGAAAAGGAAACCATCAAAAATGAATGAATACATATGAGAAAATATTTTAGGGAATACTAGACCAAACCTGAAAAAATAAAGAGAGACATCAGGAATGTTAAAAGAAGTGCTGAATCTGACATATCTAGTGATGACATATTTCAAAAATGTCAGAACGGTTTTCAGAGATAACAGAGATGAGAGTGACAGAGATGTAGGATAGAAATTGGGAAACAAAAGCACAAAGGAGAAAAACAAATGTGCCTCCTGACACAAACAGATCTGTGAATCTAGGCTTAACCAATCGACAGAGCATAGCTTTACTGTATATTTTACCAATTAAAAACACTTGTGATTGATACCAGATACCAAAACTTTCTATCCCAGTGCCTTGGTTTATATGGATGGGGATCCTAGTGCATAGCATTTTGCTGTGGTACCAATACAGGTAAAAGCTTGCAAGAAAACCAAGAGTCCTTCATTTCAGAATGAACTGACACAAGTGCATATTAAATCCATGTCAGCATGCATTCTGATAATCTGTATTCTTTATATTCTATGCATTCACAATGATTTCTGCCTTCTCAATATATAAGGTGATTAACTATTAAGAGGCAACACTAAAGCAAAACTCTGCCTTGAAAGTTTACTGCGTACACAGAGAATCACAACAGAAATTGGGTACAGGATAAAACTGAGAGTCCAAGGCTTCTGAATTTAACAGTTGAGATATTCTGTAACTTCATATGCATCATGTAATTTATATTAATAAGACATTAATCTATTAGAAGTGCACCACCTCCTCTGCCACTGATTTTTGTTTCACTGTAAAACTCCACTAGTTACTTTACATAGCTTTGGTCACAATTACTGGTTATGGAGCTTTTGTAAAATTTCCTGCTCTGATGTAAATTGTTTTCATGTCTGTGATTTTATATCTAACTTATTCACTTTCCTTGTAAAGCTTGAGTCAGAAATCTCAGCCTCTCTTTTTTTTTTTTTTCCCTCCTAACTGGTTTCAGCATGAACAACAGTTTTTGTGGTAATGATTTGCTACTATGTGACATTTCTAAAGAATTCTTAACATGGAATGGATGAGGACCTGTGCTCTGTGGGGTCATTTTTTCCCACTCTAAGTCTTCAAAGTCTTTTAACATTTTGCAGCTGAAAGCAATACTACAAAGCTCATTGTTTTAATTTAAAATTGATTCATGGCCAGCGAACTAAATAGCCTTTAAAAAGCCAAGACATCAATTTGGACTTCTGGATCACTGAAGTCAGAGAAAAAAGATGACAATTAAACAAAGAATTGACAAGATGGAGATGTTACTCTAGCATTTTTATTAATACTTTCTAACGGAAGTCCAAACACGAAAGAAATCAGAGAAGAAATGTGCAACAAGCTAGCTTTATCTTTTATTTGCTATGAGAAACACCCTCAGAAAGAACTTGGAAAGAATCAGGCACAATAACAGTATGCTATTAATAAAAAATACAACAGCAAGATGAAGGAAAAATTCAAGGGACAAAGAAAGGAACACAAAAGAAGGAGAAACAAAGGAGACATAGATTGAAGCCAAGTGAAATAATTCATTGTATAATTTCATTCCTATCCTTTTATTTTTCCTTATCCATCTTCTTTTGTTCTTTCTTTGTGATATTTTGAGATATGAAGATTAAGTTCCTCCTTCTGAACAGTGACTAGTTTGCTGTGACTGACATGTCATCTGACAAATGTTTTGCAAAAATTGAGCTATGTATCATGTATAAATTGTTCTGCAATTGGCTTCAAAAAATTGCTATGTTGCAGTTAAAAATATTCTAGAAACTACTTGTAATGGCAACATCAGTCCACAGATGAGCACTGAAATGTTTTTATTTCAAACTGATTGATTCATCTTTCATAATTCTATGAACAAGTCATTTGCAGTTGGGTTGTAAAAGGCTCTGGTGTCATTCTTATTTTCCTTAATACCTTTCTTAGTCCCAGGGAAACATATTAGATAATACCAAATTCCAAACAGAACCAGATATAGCTCCTCTATTAATGGCACTATGTTGACAGTATGATTCCATTGTTAAAAGAAAAAAAACCCTAAAAACAACAACAATAAAAAAAGCCAAACACAAATAAAGCCGCTGCTTATTAGCACTGGAGTTAGAGTTAACCTTTTAAACCACATATCAGATTCACCATCCTCAAGAACCCAACAACACATTTTTATCTCTCATTAATGAGGCAGATACACTTCTGTGTAATTGTTAAGACAGTCTACCAAGTTGGACTTCTTAAACATTACCCAATATAGCATCAGTGAGTGGTCATTAAGAGAGACAAAAATGAGCACTCAAATCAAAACTGTAACTCTATTTTTCAGGATAATCCAGAGTTTGAGTTTGCCCATACTGTTTTATTTCTTGCTTTTTTTGCCGGTGTTCCTTAACACACAGCTCTTTTCCAAAAGCAAAATAATAATTCTCCTTAGATCACTGACAATTTTCCATTTAAATGAATTTTTTATTCTAATGACCTTCATCTCAACCTCACTTTATTCCCTCTGAACTTGAGTCACGAGTAGGTTCTCTGCTCTTGTGGAATAGAGGCTCTGAGATCCCCCTTTAAAAACAGATACCTCTGTTATGGTTGCTGCAGAGAGCTGGACAAAATGTTCCGAAAGGTCCCAATGAGTTTTCTGTTCCTATGTCAGTCTGTGACATCTAGTTCTTTTTATTTCTTTATTAGCCATAGGTATTGTACATTTTGTAACTCTCAGAGTTTAGAACACTTGGAAATTGCTAAAAACTTAAGGAAAATATTTTAATACCTGTAGTGCTTTTTCAGTTCTTTAGAAGGCACCTCAAGTCCGAATATACTTCCTGTGATTAGTACATAATGAATCTCATGGTCCATAGGAATTACAATACTAGCATTAGCTACATATGTACAATAGTTCATCCATCATTTGCAGTATTTCAGACATGAACCTAGTAAATATTCTATCACTTCTTCCATAAACATGTTTAAAATGGTGGAAGCTGAAAAGATGGTTACGGACTAGTGCTTGCAAATGGGAAAAACAATTAATAAAAATTTATTTGAACAGGGAAGACCATTGCAACCTGATATGTGTTGTCTGTTTGCACAACAAGAAAAAACTAGTGTGCATCATATTGACCAGCTTAGGATCATAAATCCAGAAATTCACATTTTCATTCACCACAATCTTACACTTCAGGTGTTTAACACCACATGTCTTTATTGACCACTTTTAAATCGATAAAGAGAGAAAATATGAAGCTAGAACTCCTATTTGCTCTAAATTTCTTTGAAATAAAAATACATTGAAAATCTATGACGCTTTTCAATTTTAACAAATGTAAAGATAGGAAAAGGACACTCTAAAGCTGCTCAGAGATCGTGTGGTCACTGAAATGCTTGAAAAGGGGAGAAAAAAAAATATTTACTTTAGCTTAAAACAAGAAAGATCAGTGACACTGACACCATGAGTCTGAAGTCATATAATGAAGTTGTAGCCCAAAACCTAACCCTTCCTAAATTAGCCTTTTATCAGAACACAGGATTTTTTGGAAATTTGTTCTGTTCTGAAGTGTCTTAACATTTTTTTGCCTGTTGAAATTAACCCTTTAGGAAAGCATGTGTGATAACTCAAAGTCGCTTCCTTATGCTGTTATCTGGAACTTGGGGTTAAAACAGGGAAAATGAAATCTGAAAATTAGAAGAAATCTTAATTAACTTATTTAATTCACTTTTATTCTCAAAGCATGGTAAGGTCACACAATGCTTATTTTGCTTATTTCTCTAGGTAAAAATACTATATATTAATTTCAGACAATGAAAATTTGAATATTTTTGAAAAATCATAGTCTTTGAAAAAAGAATAATGAAGATGTCCTTCTATTTCCCCTTCTTGCATTTTGAGTGCAATATTCCCTAACTGAAAGTGCCCCAAAGGGGCTGCAGACAGAGCTAATAAAAGTATAACTGCTGGAATGCCACCAAGATAAACAGAAGCAAAGGATGTCATTACTCCCTAATTATTTTTGAACATACACAGGCATCAGATCTCTTACATCATCTGATCCATTAAATGGAATTGTGTGGGATATGAAAATGTTTAGCATCAAACAAATCCTTAACTGCAATAACATGTTTAAAAATTTGTGTGAATATCAGCAGAGACTAACAATAATTTTAAAACGTTCTGAGCATTTCCTATTATATTTAGTTTATCTTTAAAAACATTGTAAACAAATATTTAATTTCTGTTAGTTGCGGGGGGACGACTGGTTTTTGACCTATCCCTTAAGCAAGTTTCTGTTTCTGCTAGGAAGTAACTACTGTCCATATAACATTAGATTTCCAGTTTATAATCCTTGTAATGGCTTCAGCCTGATACCAAGATTAAACTTTAGAAGAATCTAAATGTCCCTGAAAAGTGCCATCTCAAGCCAGATGTGAATTTTGCAACCAATTCCATTTTCCATAAGTTTGAGCCGTACCTTTACATACGAACTGTATCCTGTGTCAGGTTGTTTCAAAATCTGCATGCAGATTTGCTTGTCCCATCAGTTCTTCTCTGGTGTACTTTTGGAAAAGAACAGGTGATCATTTTGAAGTGCCGCAATCTAACTTTTGCAGTCTGAGTACCCCATTGTCAGTAACAATGACAGTTTAGAAGGGTGCTCTTTTCTTTCTTCAGACTCCTTTTGATTATGCTGAAATTGCTAGTGCATAATTTAGCTCTGGTGAATGGTGAAGACAGAACCTTTTGAAAATGAAAGAGAAGGAAAAAACCACTGATTTTCACAGAAGTGCATTAAGATCTTAAGCATATGTAACCAGGGCCTGATTTTGAAATATATTGAGTGTTTTCTTCTTTTGTTGAACACACTCAACTTCTAGCAAAATTCAGCTGAGTCTGCAGATTGTAGCAGAATAGCTGTTTATTAAGAAGTTTTTCTTTAAGAAGGTCTGGCAAATAAAACAACATAGGGTCATAAACAAAATTATCAAAATTCTTTTAATTCCGCAGCTCTCTAAAATGCATAATGCTACAAAATATCTACACATTATCAAGATTAAATAAAAATGTGATTTACTAGGAGTTTACCATGAAGAATGTTTTCATTTGACAACAAAAGAAAAAAAGAATTCAAGTGACCCGTAGGACCTAAAAGCTTTTCAGTATCATATTTCATGCAAAGAGTTAAGTTCCTGTAAAAATTTGTGCTCTAATTTGGAGAGCCTTTCTGGGACAAAGACTGTGGACAAATCCATTGGAAAACTCTGGAATCCATATTTCTAGATATTTTCTGAAATATGATAGTTGAGTACTCTGAACAGGAAAGAGAGCAAAAAGGGAGAGCTCTGAGGGCTGCGTCCGAAATTGTGGATCAACACAAATACAGAATGAGGACTTAGGGACCAGTACCTTAAAATTTTAATAAATGTGTGATTCATTTGATTACTGGTGGTAGACTGACCTTTCTCTCCTGTTCTAATTTGTATGACACCACTCCAGAGTTATAAAGGGAAACAGCCTTTTGTTCCAGGGGTCAAAATTCACTGACTTGTTTGCTACTTTTAAAGAGCTGTTGAAGCTGTCCCCTGTAGGTGGCAAAGGAGAAACCAAATAATGAGTCCCTGAATTGGGTATGAATCACTGCTATGGGATACTGGAACTGCTACAGAGTATATATCATAGAATCATAGAATGTTTGGGGTTGGAAGGGACCCCTAGAGGTCATCTAGTCCAACCCCCCTGCAGTGAGCAGGGACACCGCTAACTAGATCAGGTTGCTCAGAGCCCCATCCAACCTGACCTTGAATGTTTCCAGGCATGGGGCCTCCACCACCTCTCTGGGCAACCTGTTCCAGTGTTTCACTACCCTCATTGTAAAGAATTTCTTCCTTATATCCAGTCTAAACCTACCCTGGTTTAGCTTATATCCCAATAGCAAAGAATTAAGCAGGGCTTTGCAATGTTGTCTATATTCCTAAACATCAGCTTTTACGGTACTGTCTTGAAGTACTACAAGGTCAAATGACTACTCTTTACAAACAGTGGCTTTCACTAGCCTCTCAGTTACACCTGCATTAATCAGGTGTGTGATAACAATGAATTAGCTCATTATGACATGATGTGATGTGTGATCAGAAGACAAAGGCCATGGTGCATTTACAGTTCTCACGACAGATGATACTGAACCTTGGAGAATATATATGTATTCCCACAAAGTCAAAGTCTAAATCCCAGGGACTGAGATTCTTGGTATGATATGTGCTCCTATGTACAATATGGGCTTATGATGTCCTTGAGTGCTGTGTGTAACACTTCAGTTTACATGGGAGTCCAGAAATATGGAAAATAAAAGGCTAATAACTCTACCACTAAAGTACAACAATTGCACTGTTACGTAAACACAAGGGCCATCTAAAAATATGTTTCACTGAAACAGAAAAATAAGAGAACCTATGGAAGAACTAGTCATATTTAAAAGCTTTTATGTAGGGGTGGCAGGTAGCCTTTCACAGATTTTTTTTTTTTTTTATGATTCAGTTAAGTATGGTTTTGATTGCTCTGTGGCAAAAGAAAAAAAAAAAAAGAACCAG
This sequence comes from Gorsachius goisagi, assembly GCA_018403395.1. Classification (NCBI taxonomy): domain Eukaryota; kingdom Metazoa; phylum Chordata; class Aves; order Pelecaniformes; family Ardeidae; genus Gorsachius; species Gorsachius goisagi. The sequence goes on along the minus strand of BOSO01015539.1, from coordinate 48,685 downwards.
AAATTACTGCCAATTGCACTCAAGAAAGAGAAAAGAGCAGAACTCAGATGCTGTACTTTATAGGGCAGTGAGAATAAATTCATGCTGATCTTGCTAAAAATGTTATTGATACCAAGTTCCCCAGCTACTGACTAAAGGCATCTTGAAATACTCAATTAAAAAAAGCAGCTAATCTATCATTATTTGGATAGTTATAGCAAGATGCAAACTTTGTGATTTGCGGCACAAAAACTTTTCTGACAATCGTCCCCATTTGTCTTTCTGAAAAGAGCAAAATCATTAGAGTAGAATATTTAAAGCAGAGGTCTTAAAAATGTATCTAGAAGCTTATGCGGCAAAAAATTAAGAACATCTTTTAAAACTATTAAAAATTTTTCTATAGCTAGAAGCTTCTTTCCAAACTTGTTAAAAGACATTCAGAATTTCTCTCTTTGTTCCCACCAAGCCTTGAAGGCTTAGAGTCTAATTTAAAATACTAAAGTTTTATTTTTCCAGTCTCAGAGACTCCTTGAAGCCTAAGTAATTCATAGGACAATCAAATTCTCTTGTACATGATGTGACATAATTACTTTTAAGAAAATTTAAAATGATACCATGAACTGTACTAAGTCTTTGGTCTTCACCAACTCTTGCAGTAATAATCTGTCCCAGTCAAAGGCTTTCGGAGACACGAACTGGTTATAAATCAGTACAAGCATTCTTGGTGTACTTTTTAATTAGGTGATTTGTAGCACTTACTGATTAAAACGTAGGGGTTTTTTGGCTCCTGTCTGCCTGAAATACATTTGATAAGACAAAGACTTCTTGATGCCTGACAATAGTTTGTTTTCAATCACTTTTCTGTAAAATAGTTGCTCTTTGATATCACAGTTGAATGCATAGTCTCAACTGTGCCAAATAAAACCCCAGAAAACCAAAACCAAAAAGTCAAAAACCCCAGAGCATCAGGGCTTCACTACAGATTTTATCTGCAACCTTTCTCGATTCTGGATTGCATTGCAGGTTCACGAGGTTGAAACTCTTTTTGTTACCATGTCAGTGTGTATGAACTTGAGTTTATTAAAAATCTGCCTACTTAGTACTGACATTACCAGCTGTCATTATCTTTCTTGTTAAAAACATGTTTATTTACGTGAAAACCAGAGTAAATGTGACACTAATAAAAACCGCATTGTAATATGCCGAATCTTTCAAGTCTGTTGTTTGTAAAGCAAAGCTATCATTAGGATATAGCAAGGATGTATGCTTCAAGTTGAAGATCTTTTATGATGATACATCAAAGAAACTGCCTAATAAATCTGATTCTTAGGTAATAACTGCGAAAATCTTGCCAAAGTCTTGGGTTATTTGGTATACCTTTACTAGATAATTACTTGATATGGAACTTAAAACTACTCAATAGGTGCTGTAATTTGGAGTTTTGTCTTTATCAAATGAAAATTGAATTTATAACAGGAAATAACTAGCTTTTTTTTTTATTTTATTTTTAGCCAGCTTAGTTTTATATAAGAAGAATGTGTTTAATGTTTTGAGATACAATCTTTTCCCGAATTCTGTTGGTTCAATTTTTAAGGTACCCTTTGGGCTACGTTAACGAAGAAAGCCATCTAAATATATTACTGGAGGTAAGGACATTTGAGAGTAAGTATACCGCAAACAAAAAGGGTTTGTTACAAACTTTGTAACAGTTTTATATGATATATTTCATCTTAATAGTAAATCCATGCTAATGTAGCAGTCATTAGGGAGAGCTTAAAAAACAATAGCAGTAGGAAACATAAAGTAAAAGTAGAGGTTGATTTTCTTTCTCAGTTTTAATTTCATTTGTTTGGGACTCCATTTTCCTGAGACTTTGTAGGAAAAAAATAGAGGATGCTTAGGAAACTGAGAATGTTTTTGTCTTATCCTCCTGTGACTGCATGTGATAGCTATAGCAATCCCTGATACACTGTTCAGGGACACAAAGACCAATTATAGACTGAAAACTGATGGTGTGAATTATGGTATTCTCTCCAGTCAAAGTGGAGAGAAACAGTACATTCCTGTTCTTCTTCAAAGGTTAGTGGCTCTGCTGAAGTAGTGTGCTTTGTATAAGAAACTCTCTCTTAATGCCACTATTTTGCTCTTTCTGTATATATTTCATTGCTGTTGTGGCTCATATACATCTATCAAACAGGGAATTTATGGCACCGACGTGCTTGGGGTATGATGGAAAACAGAAGCAAACTCACAAAGGCATCTACCTTCTAGTTCTCCGCAAACAAACATACATGCTGCTACATGCAGTTTACTTCTCTGCATATTTTAGAATAGAAATCAGAATTACTATTTGCAAATTCATGTTTCTTTTTTCATATCCTCTTCTTGGCCCAAAAAACTGTAAGCACCTGTCCACCAAGTGGCAAAGTTTGAACAGGACGAGCAACAGGGCCATCCTCCTGAGATATTTTGCCAGCCATATATTAATATAAATAAATGACTTCTATTCTCAGGTAAAGAAAAATGCAAGCAGCAATTCCCTAGAGGGTTATGGGGCTGTGGAAAAGATGTCTCTCTGAAATCCAGAATTAAAATTCAAAGCTCTGGAGAAGTTGAGATACCAGGGAAAGTCTTTGCATGTCTACCTAAGGCAATGAATACACTGCTCACTGTGTTAAACTCCAAGCCGGTGTGCTTAGCCCTCCTCCGGTGTTATGTGAGGAGCTCAGGCATCCAACCTGTGAATAGGCTCTGCAGGGCCAGCACCAGCATGCCCAGCTGCCAAGTGGCGATGTGACATGTGCTGTAGATTCTGTGTATGCTGAAATCTTTCTCTGTCATTTCCAAATTATACCGGATAGTCAGTATAGCAGAAACTTAGGACTGTTCAGGCACTGCATTGTACAAAGACTGTTTTCTCTAATTTGGATAGGATGGGGTTGGCTATGAATTTGAGAAACTCTTCTGTGGCCTTAATCGCTAAGCTTATTTTATTATTAGAAATTAGGAAGGAGAGAAAGAACGATAATTAAATTTCCCCTAGCTTCAGGCTCCATCAAAGATATGTTAAAAATAAAGCTACAAAGAGATATCTAACAGAACTTTTTAAAGATAGAAAACTAGTTAAAGAAAATGGATAAATACTTCCAACTTTTCTTAACAGATAAAGCACACACTATGAGTACTTTGAATTAATTCAAAAGTGTTTTGCATAAAAAATGAAACATAATATGAAGATCTAAGAATATGTTACTGTGCTTATCTATGTAAATTGCTTAACATCTTTCCTCTCATGTAGAAGTCTTAAAAAAATAGAACTCCTGATTTCACTGAACTTGATTTTGTGTCAAATCCATCCTTTTAGTGTCTTTTATTCATACTGTCCTGACCTACAGTCAGTGGCAAATGAATCCAGTGGTCACAGCCCAGTTGTTCTCCCACTCCATTAAGCCATAGAGAACATGGCCATGCAGCAGTCACCCATCCAAGTGAATCATCATTTTAATTATGTATGTTGTAATTATTATTAATTGATCACAGCAAAATGCTAATTCAGAGGAACTGTTTTATGGAACTGGTTTTTTTCCAATCTTGGGCTTTTTGGAGCAGAGGCATTTATATCTTTTCTTCCTACCATTAGAAAACATCCTTATCAATTTAGATCATGTTTTAATCATAGTCATGCAGACATTCAAGGCCATGCACAATGAGCACTTGGCTGCACTGCCTGTACCTGAGGGGATGTGGCTGAAGGACCTGCTGGAGCACAGAGACTGTCACGTCTCATTGGTTGGATGTGATTGACTGATGCAGGACCACATAATGCTTTAATGAAAAACTTTCAGAAACTGCTCTTTTCCTTAAGCAAAGACACTAATTTTTAAAAGATTATGTTAAGCTTTCTTTTCTTTTTTTCTTGTTTCAGGAAAGAAAATATAACAGCTAAAGTGGCATCCACTCTGCATAAGTATTTTGATGTTAGGAAATAACCAAGCATTTAAAAATGACCATCATTGGCAATAATGGTGCTATCTGCTACTCGTCTTGATACTCTATCCCAAAAAAAAGGAAGATTATCAGTCAGATCTTAGATATATTTTCCACTGTGCTTAACTGCTAGATTTGAAGAGGCTGAGGAGAAGTTATGATTAGTATCAGATACAAGCACTACTGCTGACTTCTGAAACCTTATATATGATTGCATTAGGCTGTGATTCTGCCATTCACACAGCTGAGAACTGGCACTTTTCGTAACTGCTAAATGGCTTATTATAAGTGAAAGAATAAATCAATATAATAAGAAAGTATTATGCAGTCAGGAAAGGTTAGTCTTAGCTTTTCATTGAACTGTGTATCTTTGCATCTGGAAGGTTTTAAGTATGAACCAGGTTTCTGATGCATCTTTTATACTATTCCAGTAGAAAACCTGTTGTTCTAAAAAGAAATCTCCCTTGACTAGGCCTTTATATACGTACATGTATATCCTCTCCAACTGCTAATTGTGTGTCATGTTGGCAGGCTGAAATGTTTTGATCTTTAAGTAGAGTAAATTGGTTTGTTGGCTATTTCGTAAATGTAATATGAAAAAGTACAAATGCAGATTTCTTATAATTACATTATAGTAAATCAATTACTTTGCACAATATACACGTGTTACCAACATTCAAGCTCATGCAGGAATGCAGGGGGGTCTAAGCCTTGCTTTTAATCAATTGAAAATTGCACTGAAATTCAAATCCAGTAGTGTCTCATCACTTAAGCTTTTAAGTAATGTTTGGTCAAATAACATGCTTAAAGTTGAACCTGTGGTAAGAAGTTCACATTTTAATAAAATGGTGCCTGCCAGCAGCCACAGACGTCAGAAAAGAAGCCATTGATTATGAGGAGTTGTGTCAGGTATCTAACCGATGGCTCAACAGAGGAGCAAGGATTAAACACAGAGTAAAGCTTAGCTGTTCTTTCATGTCTTGTAAGAGTGGGTTTTGGTCACAGCTGATATCACTGAAGCTTGCAGGAAAATAATATTTTAAATGTAAATCTTAAAAATTTTGTCTACTTTCTGAAGATAACCGAAAAAGGCAAAGCAAAATTTTCCTCTGAAGAAAAAACAGTAGCAGAAAATTTTCTAATAATTTTCTTTAGTTTAAAGGGAAAATCTTGGTAACATTTGCAATCTACATTTACCTGTTCTGTGCATAGAAAAAAAATGGTTTCCTTCCAACTTTCTTTCGTCCCAGTTCTTTTATTCCTTTCCTCCCTTCCTCTCTCCTGCTCCCAACCAAAAATATTTAAATTATGAAAGAACAACTTTGAATACAATGAGGAGAATTAGAAAAATTAACCACACTTGAAATTGGTATTTTATATAATAGATCACAAAACATAGAATTGCATTTGTATACTTTTGCATTTCCTTACTTCTGACAAAAATGCCCAATTACTAAGCTACAGTATGCTGCACTACTCTGTCTGGAATTAAAATATATGTTAAATAATACGGTAAATAAAAGTCAGTTCTCAGTTTCTATTCCAGTTTATAAATCTAAGCTGTTTAGTCAATCCTCCTATTCTCCTTTGTCTCAGAACTTTGAACTGAATTGCACTTTTAAACTTTCTGTAGCATTTAATCCCATGAAACATTAAATAGATTAAAGTAATAATAGATCTTGTGTTGCATAGCTGATATAATGCATTATATTTTTCTTTATCCCTTTCAAAAAAAAGTTCCTTCAAGAAGGCAGGTTTATAAAAAGGCTGATGTTTTCCACCACACAGCATGTCTCCTTCATACGCATCACGTCATGTGCTTGCACAGAAGTGATTGGTTTAAGACAAAATCTCCATGCAAATAGTTAAGCAGCTTCAGTGATGCTTATGCCACTAGCAAACACTTCCTTTCTGCATGGTATTATTTTAGTTATTTGACCAGATGCTTAAAAAAATTGAACATGAAGCAAACGCTAATTTTACTGGGAGACAGTAGCACATACTACATATGAGCTTTATGTCAGCTCAGCCTCTGTGACCAGTCTACTAATTCTACCTAATTCTTTCATTTAATATAGTTTTCATTAGAATTAAAAAAATATCCATGAGGTTTCATTATTTAGGGTGCCCTGGTAAGCTGTTTAACAGAATTCAGTCTTGGGGTGGGGATGGGGGGGGTGGATGTCAATCTCTGTTAGGGTTTCAAAAAGTGTAAAATCTTGTCCTATAAATCTTTTTTTTTTTGTACTTCTTAGCTTGGCTTTTGTCTCCTCTTCTCTAACTTCCAGAGAAGGTCTTAATGCATAATAAAATTGGGGGGAAAAAATTTGGGGGCTTCATCGGGGGTCGTAGGACAGAGGAAATTCTGGAGATTTAGTTTTTACATCATATCTCATTCAGATAGTATTCTACTTTCATGCTGTATGAGAACAGAAAACTCTGCAATCAATAAGGAAGCTGGAGCAGCACATAGTTTAAAATGACAGGTATAATTTGTAATAGCAGTCAGTGGTCAAAAATAATTTATTCTTTAAAGACTAACCTAAATTCCAAAATATTCAGTTGCAGTCATTCTGTTCAACAATTCTTCTGGTTTAATACTTATTCTGATGAGATGAAAAGAGCTGGAGGGTGCATCAAAGTGGAAGATTCAACTAAATGCAGAGTTGTCATGGGAGTTTGCATATTTTAAACTAATAGCTGAACTTTAATATATATATATGTCTAAACTCTCAAGTTTTAAAGATAACTTGGAGAAAAGAAAAAACAGCTATGAAGTTCTAGTATGGAGCATGGGTATCCAACATTGATTCCAAATTTCCAGTTTCAATTTTTCATTAGGGGTAGCCAAGTTTTTCAGTTTTATGATAGCTAAGTAAAGGGAAGATGTCACCCACATTATCATGTTTGTCAATGACTTCATGTCAAAAAAGGTAGAAAAATGTTAATATTTCTTTTGCATGCAAATTTTATGTGTTACAACAAACATTTCATTTTGTTTTCTTTTGCTATCTCACAGACACAAAAGTTCATGCACATTTTAAAACTTATAATGCATTTGCTATTTAAAATGCAGTCGCTATGATGACAACATATCACAGATGGCAGATAGTAAAAGGGACAGTTTTGCAAAAATACATACAGAAATTGCAGTTTATGCAAACTGACAAATAAATAGAGTCGCAAGGTCAGTTCTACATTCCCCGTTCACATTTGTGAACACTCACATACATAGGAAACCCCATTACAGTCAGGGAGATAATTCATCTGGATAGCTCTCAGCATCTGCAAAAGGTTAATCACCTGATAGAAATCAGTTTATAAATGATTTGACAAAGAGAAAACAAGGATTACAAAGGTACACAATTTACAGTAAATAATTTCATCAGTCTCACTTTTGAGGAAGTGGCATTTTATTACAAAGTGAAACAGGGTTACTGCTGTGATAAATAAATAATATCAAAGGACAAAAGGGCACATTTGAAAGAGGATATAAATCCACATATCATAGTGAACCAAATGGTCTGTCACAGAACAGTATCCATCAAAGCAAGTTCATGATACTGGGGAAAAATGCTCTTGTCGTAGGCTAATCAGACTTTTATCAGAGTGTGCAAGAAATCCTTGAAATGCTTTTTCCTTTTTTTTCCCTATCCCTGTACTTTGTGTCAGGAAATGTCACCATAAAAGTAAATAAAGTAGAGATTAAATGTTTGCATTGAAATCACTTTTTCTCAATAAACATGAATATATACATCTTCATTCTGTCAACAAAAACTGGAAATCCGCAAAACCACATAACTTTTGAAAGTCATATAAGAACAAGTAATGTAATATTCTCATATACTCACATTTCAAACCAGTTTTCTGGGTTTTTTCCACATTTTTTCCACTTCATTTAGTTGCAAACAAAATCTTTTTTTTATATGTATATATATATATAAAAAAATATAAAGGTTTATTTTATAAGACAGATATTTTGAATGATGGGCCAACATCTGAAGTTTATACTCAGAATTTGACCTTACCTCAGACTCAGAACAGGTTATGCAGATCTGCTGGATCAGTCGTTCACTGTTGCTTCTTGTCATCATATTTTGCTCACAGTAAGTCTTGCATTATATAAAATTTTATTCATTTCTTTTCACTGATGCTGAGAATTTTCCATGATACTGACTCCTACTAAAATGCAGGATTGCTTCTTTCTTTGCAGTCATGGTTTATTACAAGATTTTTATTCTGCTGGAACTATTATATTGTTTACCAAAAATGTAGGGAAAACTTATGGGGCAGGAGAATGTTCATAAAAAATGCCTTAGAATATAAGAAGGAAAAAAAAAAAAAAAAGACCACAGGTCTCAGATTTAAATTTACATCTCGTATCTTTAGTTTAGCTTCTTCTCCAAAGCTAAAAAAATCTTATAATTGTAGTGTTTGCTAGTCTGGACTGCTGGACTTTTAGATGCAGAGCTGTTCCCCAGGAGAACAGAAAATACCCAGGAAATTCAGCAATCTCTGTACAGAAACTGTGTAAGACCTGAGGCCTCAGGCCTTTTCATGGAGACTGTAAACATGTCTGTTCTTAATTTTGAATTACAATGAAGCCAAGTTTAAAAAATATTGAAGCTCTTTATGAAACAAAAACTTCCACTTCATTTCCTTCACTTCTCTGTCTCTCACCCACCCTAAAGAACATAACTAATTATTGCTGCAGGGTGAGAAAGCAGAAAGAAAGTGAAAGTTGTTAATGGTTTCTATTTTTACGCAGAAATAAATTATATTACCCACTGGGACCATATAAAAATCTAGGTGGATAGACATCTTGCACAACTAGAATTAGCGTGATTATATCCAATGCAAATTATGAGATTATTTTAGCTATTAAATAATCTTTTGAAACAGTGATCATTGCACAATAATAATGAAGGGAGGAGGGGGAGCGGAGGAATAAAGATAAAGTTTTTCCACAGCTGCCAAGCAATGCAGGAGTAGATATCATTAACTTTCAAGAAACTATGATTCTATTCCTGGGAATCAATTAAAATCTTGACCCAGATGTTTACTAAAATCGGTACAGGTATGTAAGCATACTGCAAATAAACCATTGTGAGAGCTGAACTACTTTTGGGCATATAAACATGTTCTCTATTGTATACTTTAGAAGGAAGAATCTTGAATCCAAACTCTTTTAAATTTAAAAGCATCTTCTGAAGACTATCGAGATCTGCTTTTGTTTCTTGCATTGCGTTCAGTCACCTATTTGTTGCTTTCAGCAGATCTGCACTTTGATCCTAAGGTTCCACTTTAATGGAATAAGCATCTTACAGAGACAGCCACCATCCAGCTTTAACACAGTGAGCTCAAAGGTTGTTGCTACAATAGCATAAAGGTCAATTTGGGCACCTAAATTCACTAGCATCTGGTGATAATGTTCAGGCAGATAAATTGATCTGAGACCACTGCTGTCTACTGTCACCTGCAAAGCTCGCCATCTGAAAGCAAGTTTAGATATAGCCACAAAATCTGCACTCATGCTGCATTTGAAGGTGCTGACATATCTTAAGGATGGCGGTAATCTTATATACAATCCCCAGAAGTGTTAGCTATTCTGAGCAAAAATCTCACAGGAATAAGTCATTAGTTTTGACTGAGGAGCCACTGGAAGTAGCTCTTGTAGAATAAGCCACTCAACTAATCTAACAAACTGATAATTAATAGGGTGCTTTGTAACTTGCATTTACAAACAGAAAGGCAAAATGACTGAGCCTAATCACTAAGAGGGAGATCAATTTTCTAGTTTTAGATTTCTCTTGTAAACAAACATGGAAAAGCAATATATATTTGGTAACCTCAAAAAAAATATTACTGTGTTCAAGTTATTAAATTCACTTAGGATGTATTTTCAGTAAAATGGAAATACTTCCTTAGGGTTTGTGGTTTTTTCCTCCCCATGAGTATTTTGGCATGGCATTGCTGATTGTAGTGTTTACAGAGAGAGTTCACTTTCAGGATGTGAGTTTCTGAATAACATTTCCAAGTACTGGCACTGGAAACCTGAATCAGCCTGGTATCCATCCACTCACAGAGTAAAAATGGGCAGTGGTACCTGTGTCCAGCCAAAGCATTTTAAATTTAAAGTTATGCACATTGAGTAAGTATTCGAAGTTACATCCAGAAGCACTTGGATGCTTACACCAGAAGAAAGCCAAGAAATTGTATCTGTATAATAATAGTGAAAGATGAGAATCAGGCACAGTGGATTTATGCTTAGAATAAACGAAATCAGAATTTAGCCCTTGCACAGAACAAACTCTTAACATGTGCTTCCAGTCTTGCCTTTTCTCTGGGAATCTCTGCAGATGGAGGGCATCTTTTACTTACATTGCCTCATGCTCCAGAAATCGTCCTCCTACTCAGTTACTTCCTCTCTTCATAGTGCACCCCATAACCCTCCTTTTTCACTTTATCCTGCAACCGAATCCTCCCTCTGCTCAGCATAGCACACCTCCATTCTGTGCTCACTTTGGGCTAAAGGAGAACCCTTGCATCTCAGCTCTTTAGAGTTTCAGTGTGTTTGTTCTTTTACTTTTCTGTATCACCATACAGTATGTCATTTTCCCCTAGCTGTCTGTACAAGAGTAACTATCGCTAGTTCTATAAAATGTTGGCTCTTTATTCTGCCTCTCTTCCTGTAAAGCATTTTGTCACAGTTTGTATGAAGGCCTTTACAAAATGGAGAGAAAAAGAAGCAGAGTCTGTTCTATTCGCTTCTTCAAAAAGAAAGTCTAGCATATGCTCACGCTTGCTTTCTTTGAAAGATGTGATGAGAGTTTATACCCACCATATGCACAGAGTCCTATAATGTTAATACGGAGGAAGGTCATAACTAGCTTTTCATGAGCCCTGCACCCCGCAGAGCAGCGGGTCCTTTCACAGTGGTATTCCCAGCATTAATAGACCGCAGAGATTTAGCTGGTCACGTGTTTCCTCTCAAGTGATTTTTATCAACAGCCATGGCAAACGCTAAGCCTTTCTTGTTCACTTTTACTGACAATCAAGGGTTCAACAGCATCCTGGAGCATAAGTGCCACAGATAACGCAAATGCAACCAGAAACCTCTGAGAAGTTCCCGTCTCTCTTATAACTCATTATCTCTAATATTGTCACTTTGTATTATCATGTGTCTCCCCTCTGGCCACCCCTGCAAGCTGCTTAGACAGAGGTGAGAACCCCTTTTCCAAGATTATTCAATAAAAAGAATTTCTATAGGATTATGTAAGAAACAGAGAGCTCTAGATCCTCAAATTTGACAGACAGTATGAGTTGACTTGAACTTTCCTCATATGACTTATTGAAACTGATGTATTAAATCAAATCAATACAATGGATATTACTTTGCCATCTAGCAAATTACAGCTAGGCTGAAATGATCTGATGTGGAGTGAATTCAGGTGGGAGTGAGACAAAATATTCTATACCAGAAGGCAGCAATTCTACTTGTTAATTGATGGGTTGTTAGCATGACTTTAAACAACTTGGCAGCTGGCTGGCAAGCCTTATTCAGTGGGAGAGAGCATATGATGTATTGATATTTCAAAGGATATAATCCACTTACAATCCATATAATCACACTTCTTCCTATACTTTTTTCTACCTATTCTTGTGACAATCAAAGGCTAGGAGTAGTGGCAATGGAAGAGATTAAAAGGAAAATATTTTCTCCAGTCTTTCTGTTTATTTAGCCTGACAGCATTCGGAAAACAGTGAATTTCACCATTTGCCCTCTAAAGCTCTAGTTGAAGGCCTAAGTCTTCTTGACCTAGAAAAGACATGGAAATACCCTTTTCCAGTGTTGTTAGTCGCTTTTCTAGTTCTACCACGCAGCAACAGGGTAGAAATAAGGAAGTGCTAGTCGGAAAACTTAAAAATTGTCAAGCAGATCTAGGAGTAGGAATCATTCTGGAATTCGTTCTGGTTTTCTTTTCATATTGTATTTACTACACTTCAAGTCCACTGTTGTCTTCCCATTCACTGCTCCATGTCTATCTATAACTCTTGTATAAGCCCATTGGAGTAGTGTATGAGTACTTCACAGTCTTTAATTTAGTTATCCTTATAACTACAATGCAAAGAAGAGTATTTTATTAATTTTAGAAGTAATAAAATGACCACAAAGAAAATAAGAGACTTCATCAATATTAGGACATGTGTTGCAGAACAGAGAAACATGAACCAAACGTCCTTGGTGCCAAGATGTATATAAACCTGGTGTGTGTGGCTTCACTGATGTTATAGAAGGCTGTAGCGTTCACAATTTCACTCTTCTTATCCTACCCTACCCTACTGCACTTCAATTCACGTTATGGAGATGTCTGAACTGAACTGAATTCCCTTAGGAACTGTCTGGAAGATGTGCCCAAGGAGTCTTCTTCAATACCCTGCAGCCCTCACAGGACTCTTGTAGAGCTAGTCCAAAGGAAAACACCCTGAAATGTACCTCAGATGGACACTGGTCATCAGCACACAATGTTTCTGACTGCAAATTAACCTCAATGACACTGCACCACTCGATTAGGTAGAGCCCTCTTTCGGGCACGTACTTTGTTTTGTAACATTCACAAATTGAATGAACACTTATTTGTACGGAGGGTGGCTGTCTTGTTAATGTCACTCTTATGCGGATATTCACTACACAGTCTGAATTAAAATGGATCCCCAGTGAGAACTCTTTTAGAGAAACTTGATTATAAATGCATTTGGGACAGAACTACGAGAATTATAATGGTTCTTCTAATCTGAGCAGTATTGATGGAGAATGGCAATGAGTGATCTCCTTTGCCTTTTCACTGTTATAGGATAATGAAATATGTTATAAAGACGAAAAAACTGATCATACTTCCATTAGAGTGGTGGGATTTTTTTGGTGCCAACTGTGATGAGAGTATGAATAGCTTCCAAAAATCCTAGCGTATGACATGGTTGATGAAAGTTCCATGTTCAGGGCATCTCAAAATCTCTCTTGAGCCATTAAGCACATTACCAATCTCCCTAGCAAGGAATAACTGGTGGTAAGAAACTTAAAATACTTAGAATTAATATGAGATAATTAATTTGTTTAATTTTCAGTTTTATGATGGAATTTCTCACCCAAATGAAAGTTTCACTCTTTGAGGTGAAATGTTTAAAGATGTCTGCACAACTGCAATAAAAATATTCAAGGTGATGAAAGACCAGGAATATGATGAGGTTATTGAAATTATTGCAGAGCTTGCAGGTACAAACCATCTGGCTAAACTGTTAATTTCATAGCAGCGTATTCTCTAAGTGCTAACTTTGGCAAAAGCTTTGAAAGTCAGTATCCATTTATATTCTGAACCACTGTTTGCAAAGGTCACTCTCTAAAGTGTTCATACAAAGACAAAGAGAGTAGAATAAACCTGGATGTTTATTCACATATTAGTTACACATGAAAGGCAATTCTGAATTTAACTGTGAGAAAAATGTAACATCTATTCAACAATCCATTAAGAAACACTGAGCTGCAGCTCTTGAAGATGTCTTTAAACATTCTGTTGGGGCAGTACCATTTTATCATGGAATTATTAACACTGTCTTTTATTTAATATAGACAATTACTTTTTAATTATAAATATTTAATTTGAATATCTGATGATACATAACCTATATAGTTGCTTTCTGACAGTGGACAAAAATTTTTCAGATGAGCAATGTTCTGACATGAATTTCTGATTTGAAATAATTTAATAATTCTGGGGAAACACTCTTATTCTTATAAATCAATCCCTGACTCCCCAAAGTCTGCTGTCTCTACAGACATAGCTCCCCAGAGAGAGAGCCTAAATTATAGTGTAACCGGGAATAAACTAGAAATTATTTCCATTCCCTTGAAACAGAGGGGTTTTAAATGTATCTGTATGCAAGCACATTTTGTTTTTTATGTTTCATCTGAAAAATAAAAATCAGATAAAAGGTGTTAATTTTTTTTTGTTAGAAAGTAAATTTTTCTTTTGCAGCAATCTCTGCTGATATCAGTAGACATGTTATATGGTTGAAGTAGAGTAGATACTTAAATATTGCCATTTAGGGACTTTATATTTGATATATAGTTTGCATTTGGTAAGCACACAAACAAATCCAGTGACAGTTTTTTGCATTGTTTCTAGGGAGTTTTATACCAAGTTCACCAAAACCAAAGGGAATTGCATGTGCAATTATTTTCTTTTGTTTTCTTTTTTTTTCTTGAGCTTACCTGTTTATCCACCTTCAGGTGTTCATGAAGACAAATACTTTCATCTTTGACACAATGTGAATATTCCACCCTGAGATGTTTCAAATATCCCCCAAAAATGTATTAAAAATGATTTAAATATAGACATTTATAATTTGTAAACTGAATGTTTTGAAGATATATCAGCTGGCACTCTGAATGCTGAGAAGAAAAAAAAATAAAATCTTTATTTTGTTTGTGCACAAGTAATTTTAAGTTTAAGATTTCTATCCAGCAATATCCCTATCTGAAAGGCTCATATGTAGTGAAATATGTTAAGAAGTATGAATGAAAGTAAGCAGCAGTGATTTTTTTTTAAACACAAATGCCATATTCTGCATAACACACATTATATATGAAAATTCCACATTTAAGCAAAGTTAATTTCAAGCTAAATGTTTCAGTTAACACTGGGATAAGGTTACAAAGAAATCCATTTAAACATATTTTTTACCTTCACTATGACAGGTTTGTTGTTCATGCTTACTGATGAAAGATTCCTGACTCAGAGAGCTTATAGGAATCAGAAATAGAAACAGATTAAATATATAATGAGTGGAAGAAAAATTGAACATACAAAGAATGAACAGCAAATACCATCTTGGATGAATAGTACATGTTTACTTGGTGGAGTAAACCATAAACAAAATGGAAAGGAAAGTAAATAGAATGGACAGAAGGATAAGGGAGAGAATGCTGTGTATGGAACAAATTTAAGGAAAGAAACTGAAAGATAAAAAACCAACATATGCCAGACAACATACAGTTAAAATTCTAATAATTTTTCTAACTGGCCAAACCCCATGTATTTGCTGCCTTTGGATGTATTCATCTGAACTGGAATGTTTTTTGCAGATTTTCTCAGGTCATTCACTCTTCTGTCTACTACGTGGTCACAGTCTGGAGCTGTTAAGAGCAGAATCTAACACTAGTTTTCACTGTACTTTTTACTTTGCAACATTCTGTGTGATTTATACAGTTTATATTAGCCATAGTAATTGATTCAAAAATCTCCAGCTGGAAAACTGATAAGATTTTTCAACACATTAACTGACTGGACAGATTTACAGCCTAACCAACCAAACCAGGATTGTGGGGAAAACAGAACAAAACAAAACAAAATCAACGCCCCCAAAACAATCAAAAAATCCCTCTATTGGTGTGATGGAAAGATGATTCATTTGACTTTTGTAGCATCCTATGGCAGTAATAACCAAAGTAAAGATTAATCTGTAAAGAAAGTTGTGTAGAGCATCCGTTCAGGAAAAGAACAGGAAAAAGCAGTGGATTTCTGTCTTTCATACTTGCAGCAGAGATTAGACTGGAAACAACATTTCTCTCTGCTTTACAAAGATGACAGATAATCTCCTGGGCAGCAGATTCCAAACAAGAAAGAGTGGACCACAGAGAAGATAATAAAATTTTGTGACTGACAGGGAAAACTAAGAGGTGAAAGGAACATGGATGGGCTTATAAGAAGGTGGTATATATACAATGTGACAAAAGACACAGCAGTAATGGTGGAATAGATTGCAGGCAGCAAAGTATCAATACACAGCTGCTTTTGGTTTTTTAGGTAGTAAATATTCTTAGAAATATCTACCAAGTAGCCAACTGTTAAAGCTTTTGTCAAAATTTTTGGAAGATTTTTCTAATAGGAAAATAAAAAGGGATCATCAGCTCTTTGCAGAAAGTATTTCTGGAAGCTGTGAAACACAAATTAAATTAATTCTCTGCTGCCAATGAAGGAGAAGCTTCATACAAACATGTTTATGAGAAGCTACATTTGTTAAAAGGAACTTCTTCCAGTAGCTGAACCAACAGACCATAAGCTATACAATGGAGAACGAGTAAGTTCCTGACATGCCTAATAACGAAACAAGAAGAAATGTGAGAACACTGGTTTTCATGCATACCATATACATGCATCCTAGCTATGTAGAAAAGAGCTGAAAAGTTGGATGTCATTCCTTTTTGTCCTTATTTGTAACAAAGGGACCTTGTTACTTTGGGAAATTATTGCAGAAATAATCACTTCTGAAAATTGCTGTAGAATTTTAATATAGGCAGAAAAGGAATAATATTGTTAGATCTATAGCCTGTCTATGAAGTACAAAAGGAAGGAAAGTTATTTTGTCATGGATTGTACTTATGTATTTGATATAATATATTTGGGAAAACTGCAGCTGGATGGAGTTGCTGAAAATATTGTAGAATTGATGCAAAATCTCTGTGGAAATTCTCATGAAAGAAACATGAGCAAAGTAATTGGTTTAACTTGAGGGTAGGTATAAGACAAGGTTGTCACTTCCACTGACCCTCTTGAACTGTTACGATGACAAAATCTTAAGAAAAGCACAGTCAGAAACTCAAAAAAAAGAATGCTATCATTATTAGATAGAAAGAATAGCCATCCTTTCTTGATCAGTGATATTGCCCTGAGTGGACGTTGCACAGAAATTGCAGGAAAAGAACAGCAGAAACATAATAGTCCAGTCTAAAGGCATGTGAAAAAAAATGGTTGCAGCTCAGTGCAAAGGTGCAGTGAAGTATGTGGGCTCTTTGAATCCAATACTGAATGACACAGTCACCAGGGATGCTAATCATTACAAGAGTTGTAAATCTCAAGTGCTGCTCTTGGGAAAATCTCAACATTTGGAGACCTATAGTCCTGTGTCTTGTGAGAAAGAAATGAAACCCTTTGTCTATGGCATATTTCTATATGTACAGGGATGTGAACGCTAAGAGACCAAGTGTCAAGCTGTTTTCTGCCCTGGTGTGTCATTACTCTCAGACATCGTAAAATACATGCCATACTTCAACAGTTCAGCCGTCACCCAAAATTGTTGTGGAACTGAGTGATGCCTGATACACAGGTACTAAAAAACCCACTGCAGTTAGTCAGAATCAGCTAAACACCATCAACTATGTAAATTTTGGCTGAACAATTTAAATTTGAAAAGGAATCGTGACTACAGAGATAATGTATTCAGACTGATTTTGCCCATGTAGGAATACTATTTATGCTGTACTGTATTTCCAGTTACTGTTTGATTTGTAAAGTTAAACATTTATGTCATTTATTGATATAATTATTTTGTCTTTGGAGAATTAGTGAGCACTGATCAATAGTTTGGAGGTTAATCAGTACTTTACTTCTTGTTAAATGTAGTTCAATTAAACAGAATTCATGCTAATTACTGTCCTGATTAAGCAGTGGTTATTACCATATTACCATTCACTATCAGTAGGCTAAATCAGTTTCCCAAGAGACATCTCAATAAAGCAGCTACAGTGACATAGCATGTCCCAATTAAGCAGTGTATATTGTGATAACATATTTACATAGAACTTCTCATACTGATACAAATTAGAAACATGTACTATTTTTAAGACTAAACAACACAGAGCCAAGACATATATGAATGCACATTGGTGAAAAGATGGAAAAATGCATAAATTGACCCTAAAGAAAATTTCCATTGCTCCCACGAACAAAAAGACCTTGTATTTTCAAGACTCAGTTGAATAATGTACAAAGAAATCTATGTTCACCTTTAGGAAGAAAAAGAGAAACTGAAGGGGCTTAAGCATTTAAAAATATGTTACTTTGTTAACTTTTTCAGCTACAGACTATGCATAGTTCTTTTCCTTTCTTTCCCCATATTCCTTCTGTCTGTTTAGGGGCGGAGGGTGGACGTAGGTGTCAGGATTGAATCTGTACATGAACAGGCATTTGCGCTACACTTTTAACTACATGGCATAACAGCTCCATATGTCTTAATACTGGGACCATACTTATTTTTTAATTTAAAAAAAATGCATAAGAAAGCATTCAGAATTTCCACAACAAGGAAAATAATTACATCACAATCATGTTTGCAGAATTATTTATTAAATTCTGTTGCTTTCCTTCCCACACCCACCTTTTCTGAAAGAAATTTTCTAAGCATCTGGAGTAGCTAACAATGACAAAGGAGCAATATTTTACATTTTCAACCTGGATATAAACATTAAATAATTAATCCTTGTATGACTGTCTTTTCTCTGTTAAGTTAGAAAAGTACAATTATTCAATGTGTTTGTATTTGTCAGATCGTCTGGTGAATAAAGCTCTGCTTATCCAAATGTACATGGATAAAGTGAGATTCATTTCTTAGTTCAGCACAAAGCCTGTACATAAGAAGATAAAAATATTATTATTCTTCCTATAATCTCTCTCTCAAAAAGTTATTCTGTCCTAAAAGACTGCTCTCCTCCACTTCCCTCAGATCAAAACTTTTTATCTTTTAATATATATGAAATGTGTAGAGGATATAAGGATAGTGTACTGCAGGGGCTTTTGTTTAGTTTAGTTTTGTTGTATTTCTTTAAACAGACCTCTTTTACATTTTTCACACACAGTATTATATTTTGCAACAACCATTATTTAAGGTTCAGGTTTGATGTAACTTGCCAGGCAATAATTTGCAATAGAAGTTATCTGAGTTTACTAATTATGATTCTTATGGTCAGACAGAGAAGGCAGATGTGTGCCCTTTGCCAGCCTTCTTCCCTGTACCTCTACTTCAGAATAAAAGAAATGATGGAACAAGGATGTGGGTTTTGATCTTCCTGGGTGCTGCAGGTAACCCTTTCTCTTTCAGGCTCTGCAGTCACAAAAATGAGCCAAAGAGAATAACAGTTAATATTTTGTTGCTATTTCACCAAGAGTGCAAACGTATTTTTTTTTTCAATTCTGTAAATATTACTTAAATCACATGAAAATTCATTTTCTATGAATCCTTTGCAGTGGGACAGAATATGAAATGTAAGATACAATACTAAGAAAATTCAAAGATAGGATTTATTCAGAAATACCTTTTTTTTTTTTCCATTTCCATTTTTCTACATTATGTGTCACACATTTTTGGTAAATTGCCATCGTTCATACAGCATTTTGGTTTTGATTTTAAATAGATTTTATTTTCAGATTATGTAATTATGACTTCAAGTTGTGCCAGGGCAGGTTTAGATTGGACATTAGAAAAATTTTTTTTCCGTGAAAGCATTGTTAAGCATTGGAACAGGATTGATTTGTAATGTGTTTTTGTCACTTTACTCTGGATAACCCAGCAGGACAATTAGAATCATAGAATCTTTTAGGTTGGAAAAGACCTTTAAGATAATTAAGTCCAACCATTAACCTAACACTACCAAGTTCACCACTAAACCATGTCCCTAAGTACCTCGTCTATGCGGCTTTTAAATACCTCCAGGGATAGGGACTCAGCCACTTCCCTGAGCAGCCTGTTCCAATGCTTGACAACCCTTCTGGTGAAGAAATTTTTCCTAATATCCAATCTAAACCTCCTCTGGTGCAACTTGAGTCCATTTCCTCTCATCCTATTGCTTGTTACTTAGGAGAAGAGACCGACACCCACCTTGCTACAACCTCCTTTCAGGTAGTTGTGGAGAGTGATGAGGTCTCCCCTCAGCCTCCTTTTCTCCAGGCTAAACAACCCCAGTTCCCTCAGCTGCTCCTCATAAGACTTGTGCTTCAGACCCTTCACCAGCTTCATTGTCCTTCTTTGGACACACTCCAGCACCTCAAAGTCTTTCTTCAACTGAGGGTCCCAAAACTGAACACAGTATTCAAGGTGTGGATTCACCAGTGCCAAGTACAGGGACACGATCACCCCCCTAGTCCTTGCAACCAAACTATTTCTGATACAAGCCATGATATAGGAAGAGCTGTGTTTATGTATACATAGATAGATGCTGAGTGTTTAACTTAGGGAAGGCATTCCTGTTGAGGGATGAGCAATACAGGCTTGTTGGAGAGGAAGAAGAAATGCAGGCACTCTCAGAAGATTTTCATAATCCACATAAGCTTATAATAAGTATTAGTACTTTTAGATGCTTAATTGAACCATAAGCAACCCCTGAACCTTTGGAGGTCCACAGACACAAACTGTAGTCAGGCTTCTTCTCTGATGTTTAAGTCATTTAATTAATTATTATAAACCTGCTGGAGCTTGATGGATTTATAAGAAAATTATGTGCTTTTAATGTAGTACTTCCACCCCCATGGGATTGTTCTAGCGAATAAGTCTTTTTCTTGGCAAGATTTACTTTGTTGAACAACTGGAAGGATTTCCTGGTTTCTGAAATAATTTTCACTCCTACTGCCACCTATTTTGTCTGTTTGGGACAGCTTAGCTTTTATAACAATTGGAATTCAAGCATGTTAAGATAGTACTTTATAAATACATAAATACTTTATTATAATTCATAATGAGAATAATTAGGTATTAGGGAATATACATATTTGTTTGTGTATGTGTCTGACCACTTAGCAGGTTATGTAGAGCTATCGCACAGCATGTGCTGTTATGGTTGCTGATTATTATGTTTCAAGTACATAATTCTTTATTCTAATCTAATGTAATAATTCACTTATTTACAGAGTAAGTGCAAGAAATATAGAAAAACTATCAGATGACAGTGAGCAAGCAGATATGACAGTCTTATTCTGTCCTCTTTCATGGCATCTTCTCTCCCTTCACTAGGCTACAGTGGTTTTCAATTGTTCAAGGGCTCCTCAGTAGTATTCCTGTATAGAGGAGAAATCCATATTGGCAGGAGACTGATTAAGGCATTCCACAGTCTAGAGGTTATGAATAAGATGAACTGCCGAGATAAATTGGAAGAGCTGATAGTGATGTTCTGATTTATGCAGGGACCGCAGCAGACTTTAGAGTCTTTAGTATCACAGACTACAAGAATAAAGCTATTCAGAATCTATTCTTACATTTCTATGTTAAAGTTGGGGTTTTTTTTTCCTTTTTTTTTTTTTTTTTCAGGACATTCTAAATCTTGTGGGTATGAACACCCAGAATGTCAGTGAACAAATGTATGGGTCATTTTGTTTTCCAGAATAATATATATTGTCATCTTCAATGCCACGGTTAGCTCCAGAACTAAGTAATTATGGGCCCACACATATGCATTAAGTACATTTATATTTTGTATAGCAAAAGTCTTAATTTCTGGATAAAGTGAGAGTCAACTATTTTCTCAGCTAGCATACTGGATTATATTGTGCCTTTAAATGCATATTATTTTCAAGATCATCTTAAATGTATTAAGGATGTGCTTATCTTTTATTAACTTTAAGCTAAACTCTTCACATGGTTGTAATTTATTGCAATATTTACAAGCTTTCAGCAAAATTCCTACTGAAGTAAGCAGGCACCTCCAAGAAATAAGCCTCCAAATACAAACTTTCAATTAAAAAAAAAAAAAAAAAGAAGCAGATGATTCAATCTAATTGCTCCTTAGTTTATGCCAGGCACATAGCTTACTTGTGAACAACAGAACCATGAGACTTCACACTGCTCAGAAAGCTGTAGGATTTACCATGTTGAATTATGTGCATTTTGGCAAGTCAGTGTACTTACTCTGTCTGTGGCATTAGATCTTTTAGGGCAACAGATGGAGACAGCAATTTTTTAGCTTTTTATTATTTCAGCTAACATCGTCTGACATAATTTTTTAAACTTGAAGACTGTTTGGAAAAAAGGTACTCAAGTGCCAGATTTTGGGAACAATAAAAAAGCAATCCGCCTTTAGTAATTTTGTGCTGTTGTAGCAACACAAGCCTTCTGCTCACTAACAGCAGTGGAATGAAGAAGTCTCCTGTTCACATTTCTCTATCCTTTTGAGAAATCTGGTACAATTTTTGAAATCACTGCAGCATGGATGAGGAAACACTCAATCAGCTTGACTACCAGCACTGAGATTAAAGGGCCAGCAAAATCATAGAATCATAAAATGGTTTGTGTTGGAAGGAACCTTATAGTTCCTCTAGTTCCATCCCCTCTGCCATAGGCAGGGACACCTTCCACTAGACGAGGTTGCTCAAAGTCCCATCCAACCTGGCCTTGAACACTTCTAGGGAGGGGGCATCCACAGCTTCTCTGGGCAACCTGTTCCAGTGCCACAACATCCTCATAGTGAAAAATTTCTTCCTTATGTCTAATCTAAATCTACCCTCTTTTAGTTTAAAGCCATTACTCCTTGTCATATCACTACATGCCCTTGCAAAAAGTCCCTCTCCAACTTTCTTGTAGGCCTTCTTCAGGTACTAGAAGGCTGCTATAAGGTCTCCCCAGAGCTTTCTCTTCTCCAGGCTGAACAACCCCAACTCTCAGCCTGTCTTCATAGGAGAGGTGTTCCAGCCCTCTGATCATCTTTGTGGCACTCTCTGGACTTGCCCCAACAGGTCCACATCCTTCTTATGTTGGGTGCCCCAGACCTGAATGCAGTACTCCAGGTGGGGTCTCATGGGAGTGGAGTGGAGTGAGAGAACCACCTCCCTCAACCTGCTGGTCACGCTTCTTTTGATGCAGCCCAGGATACGTTTGGTTTTCTGGGCTGCAAGTGCACCTTGCTGGATCATGTTGAGCTTCTCATCAACCAACACCACTAAGTTCTTCTCCTCAGGGCTGTATCCCATGGTACCCTACCAAGCAGATCCCTGAGAGGCCAAAGTCTGCTCTCCTGAAGTCCAGGGCAGGGAGCTGGCTGTTCACCCTCCTCAGTGCCCTAAGGATCTCGAAACCCACCATTTCATGGTCACTGCAAACAAGGTTGCCCTTGGGCTTCATATTCTCCACCAGCCCTTCCTTGTTGGTGAGAACAAGGTCCAGAATAGCACCTCTCCTCGTTGGCTCCTCTATTACTTGGAGAAGAAAATTACTATCAACACATTACAGGAACCCCTTGAATTGCTTATACCTTGCTGTGTTGTCCCTCCAACAGATATCAGGGTGGTTGAAGTCACCCATGAGGACCAGGGCTTGTGAACACGAGGCTGCTCCTATCTGTCTATAGAGAGACTCATTCACTCTGTCTTCCTGGTCAGGTGGCCTGTAGCAGATGCCCACTATAAAGTCACCTGTCCCTGCCCTCCTTTTAAACCTGACCCATAAACTCTTGGTTTGTTCCTCATCTATCTCCAGGGGGAGCTCCACACACTCCAGCTGGTCGTTGACATAGAAGGCGACACCGCCTCCTTGTCTCCCCTGCCTGTCCTTCCTAAAGAGCTTGTATCCTTCCATTCCAGCACTCCAGTCATAGGAGCCATCCCACCATGTTTCTGTGATGCCAATAAGATCATAGCTTTGTAAGCATGCACACGTGTCTAACTCATCTTGTTTATTCTCCATGCTACATGTGTTTGCATAGAGGCATTTAAGTTGGGCCTTCGATGAAGCTACTTTACTGGCTAGAGTGGCTGGAATTCCTTTGTGCTGCTCTCCAAGTTCTCTCCTGCTGAACTGTAATCCTTCTCTGGGCTCTGGGCATCTATTGCTGGCACTGGCATCAGTGGTAGGTAGGAGTGGAATACATTGAGGTTCCCCTCCCCGTCAACTTTAGTTTAAAGCCCTCTTCACCATCTGGGCAAGCCTATGACTGAAGATGCTCCTCCCCTTCTCTGAAAGATCACCCCATCAGCCCCTAGTAGACCAGATTCCTCAAAGCGAGTCCCATTGTTTAAGTAGCTGAACTCTTGTCTGTGGCACCAGTGCTGTAACCATTTGTTGATTCGTCAGATTCAACTGACCCTTTCAAACCCCTTCCCTTTGATACAGAGGACTGGTGAAAAAACAACTTATGCTCCAGAGTCCCTTACCAACACTCCCAGAGCTCTGTAATCCTTGATACTCCTCAGACTGCTCCTGGCTATATCACCGGTGCCCATGTGAAACAACAGCAGCAGATAATAGTCAGTGGACTGTACAAGGCTTGGCAGTCTCTCAGTGACATCCCTGATACAAGACCCCAGTAAGCAGCACACCTCTCTAGAGAGTACATCAGGTCGGCAAACGGGTGCCCCCATACCTCTCAGACAAGAGTCACCTACTACTATCACCCGTCGCCTTTTCCTAGTTGCACTGGTTGTTATACCAGGAGCAAATTGAGCTGCCTTACTGTCCTGGTTTTGGCTGGGATAGAGTTAATTTTCTTCACAGTAGCTAGCATAGTGTTGTGGTTTGGATTTAGTACTAGAAGAATGTTGATAACACACTGATGTTTTTAGTTGTTGCCAAGTAGTGCTCAGACTACTCAAGGACTTTTTGAGCTTCTCCTGCTCATCCAGGTGCATAACAAGCTGGGAGGGAGCACAGCTAGGACAGCTAACCCAAACTGACCAAAGAGCTATTCCATACCATATAATGTCACACTCAGGCGGGGTTAGTTGGTCGGTTGGTTGCGGGGAGAGTGATCGTGGCTCAGGGACGGGCTGGGCATCGGTCGGCAGGTAGTGAGCAAGTGTATTGTGCATCATTCGTTTTGTATATTCTGTTATCATTCTCATTATTACTATTATTATTATTTTCTCTTATTAAACTGTCTTTATATCAGCCCTCGGCTCTAACTTTTTTTTTCCTTCCCGATTCTCTCCCCTATCCCACTGAGGGAGGGGAGGGAGTGAGCAAGCGGCTGCATGGTGCTTAGTTGCCAGCTGGGTTAAACCATGACAGCATATAAAATGCAATACTGTGTATTTGCTACAGAAAAGGTCCCGTGAATATAGTGCATTAGAAAATGCCTGCCACATAGAAGCACAAGCTAAAATTTTTTTTAAAAAGACATATTCCTATCGCATGTCCGTATTGGAGAAGTGCAGCTGCTCTCCTCAGAGGCAGATCTCACTATACCACGGGTCAGCAGGGGCGAGGAAGCTCTGCCCAGCCACATCATATGACCCAGGCCACACATGCAGCATCGTACAGGGCTTACAGGGCAGAGCACAGCCCCTCGTATGACCCACAGCCAGCCTAAGAAGTCTGCGCCTGCTGCATTAAAATTTCCCACTCATCAACAAAATAGGTGCCTGGGCCCAACGGCCGTGATTTCATATACAACTTCAGAGAACGTAGGTTCACTTTTTTAAAAATATGAGGCTTTAAAACAAAGTTGTACCAATTACAGCCTACACTCAAGAGTAATTTCATTGACCATGGAGATATAGAGAGCTCTGCAAACTCAGAGACTGCAGCTCCACTTCTCTTCTGCACCATTTTGCAGGACAGAAGATTACCCAAGTCTGCAAAGGAAAAATTAGGAAGAGTGAATGCACTGGAATTTAGCCAAAATGGTGACTCCCACACAGAGCAGTATTTAGCAACCTGCATGGGGTCAGGAGACAGGTAAGTCACGCTCTTTGATAGTGGGGCTTTTCATTTTTTGCAGGAATGTTGGCTCATGGCTAATAGACATCAAAGCATATCACCCAATGAATCACAAGGATGTTTCTGAAGTTGTCCCTCAACACATGCCACTTCAATTCTGACATACCACAGCCCTAATCCTGTGCTAAGGTGGTAAATCTACTACCCATTTTCTTGCAGAGGAAGGAGGAAATAGCAGCTTTATTTTGTTGTCTGTAGCCTGGCTATCAGCTTAGGAAGAAGACTTAGATATTACTACCCCTTTTCTCCTCTCTCTCCTCCAGCAATTAACTCATTGGGCAGTTTAAAAGCATTGAAAGGAAAAGGAGTCTCAAAGAATGACTAACTTTTCCAACACAGATGAAGAGGCAGAAGAGGCAGAGCCATTAGAGCATCCATATCATGCGTAGAGCTCCAGACTGAAGCCAGGATACTCTCTCTTGACCAGTGGGGATGTCACTGAAAACACAGGGGGAAAGAGGAGGAACAAGGAGAAAAGGGAGGGTGGCTTATGCCATTTGAATTGGGAAAGAGAAGTGTAACAAATTCACAGGAACCTCTCAATTCTGCTGCTTAGCAAACATTTTTAACTCAGTATTTTAGTGAGACGTGAAAGCTCCTGGATGTAAAGCAGCTGCAAGGAGCTCCTCAGCAAGACACATGCTCATGTGGAAACTGAAGCTACCAAAAACTCTGAAGTACAAGGGGAGCAAATACTGCCAAGTAGAATTCCATAGGCAAAAGCTGGTGCTGACCTAACTAGAAAAGGACAAAATTCAAAAGGCCATTAACAAAGCACTAGAAACAGCCCATCCTTCCTTATTCCACTGCACACTGAGTTTGCAGGACTGCAACACCTGCAGTAAAAGATGTCTTTTTATATAATTATACACCAAGGCAATGTCTAACATGGTTTGTATGTTATGGACAAAGCACCTGTGTGACTCCCACCCAACTTATGCGCTGCTAATAATTTATTTACTTGGGCAAGAGGCCTGAACTTCACACATCAATAAAAAGCTCTGACTTTCTTCCTGATCAGAGACCACCAGGGATGGATTCTCTCTAAGAACCTGTTAGAGATGACAGGTACAACTCCTTCCACTAGAAAGGGGCTGTGCAGGACATACCAAAATGGAAATGAAAATGTGAAAGCCCCTGCTGACTGCAGCACAATAGGATCACCAGGGACCATTTGAAGCTCAAGCCTCACCCTGACTGTTTTGTTTCCAACAATTCAGTAGACCTCGTACGGTGGCACCTGTCAGTCCCACTCAGTGGCTGACTCTGCCAGATCACTTAGTCAGTATTACCTCTTCCAAGAAACTCTCCGGACCCTCATCCTCCCCAGCTCTGTAGGCATATGATACTGTCACTAAAAAACCCACATGATTTCTGAGCAAACGAAACCGTAGTTTGCTACATGTAGAGGTAAATGAGTTCAACAAAACGCATTTAACATTATCTTCAGATGTATTCAAAGCACAAATCACATTGGTCGTTGGAGGTGACAATGCCATACCTTATCACATCTGGTTCTGTGCCTTCATTCTTGTAAGATGCCTGAAGCTGTTTCTGCCGTGTGAGAAGGTCATCCACCAAGTTCTGCCTCCTGTCTCCCTCCAGCTGTGTGCTGATGAGGCTTCGTTAAGGACCAAACTTAAAAACACTGAAAAACTTTAGTTTTATTATATAAAATAATACCTGTCATACATTCTTAAAATAAATCAGATCTCCTGATCATCAAAATTAACTAGAGTAACTGTTTTAATCCAAGAAAAGGCTGTAACAGCTAAGGGAAGGATAGGTCACACATTTCTGAATGAAATCTGCTGTTATTCTAAATGTGTTTACATTTACATACCTCAAAGAAAAAGTCTCATACAGTGACCACAGAGTGATCTCCAGGTCATCATATCTAATAAGAGAACCAGAAGGCTATTTACCACCAAATCAGCGTAAGTATTGAGTAGCATTTCCTCCCTCCAAAATCCAACATAATCTTTCATTTGCCACTAAGAAGTCCCACACAGTTGATCCCTACTATAATATTGACGGTGTACAATAGTACTGCACGCAGTAAGCTCGGGGAAGGATGAGTCTTCTTATAAAGAGCTCCAACTTACACTGTTACAATGGAAATGGGGCAGACTCAAACAGAATAGAGTTTTTAAAATCAGCAGGGTACTTCACATCTTATTTCACTGGAGGCTCCTAAAACAGACCAGGTGAGTAGCTCTCAGCCAAGCAATCAGCAAACAACCAAAAATTTACTTTGAGCATCTGTTTCCCTTTGCCATTCATCAGCAGAACACCCCGACAGCCATCAATGCATCAGAAAAACAAATCATGCAGTATCTCTGAAGACAAGGTGCCCTGAGGTGCTGCAGCTTTGGCAGGGGACATGTTTGCTTTTTTTTTTTTAATTAAGCTGAGTGACATTTTGAAGGACTACTAACTCTCTTCCAAATACTGTTCAGTAGATTATGCAACAGTTGAACTGATTTGTGTACATTTTCTGCCACAGCAGTAGAATTCGCCTGCTCTGAAGCACTTACTGGACAGGAAAGTTTTATCCCTGGCCGTCAGCACAGCCCTCAGGGGCCCGTGCTTAGGAGGGATTTCTGCTACAGTCAGCTTGAAGTTAAACATTCATTCATTGAATCAGATTGCCGCTGGACATCTTCAGGGAGACAGACATACTATTTTGACTCCTTAAGCCTGCCTATCCCAGCATATGGAAAGAGCAGCAAACCCAAGCCAGGCCACAGGGTAACACTCCTAGAAATCGAGGTTTTCTTCTTTCTAAGGCATATTTTAAAGCATTTTGACATCATTCTGAAGATGCAGTTCCATTGCTCCTTAAGGCAGTCCAAGTCAGAGCTGCCACAACCCTGCCCACACCCTGAACAAGGCTTCATGCTTCCTTTTTTGCAAGCGCTGGGACTCCTGCAGCCAGCGACTGAACCAAGAGAAAATAACAGATCAGCGACTTCTCTGCTAGATGAGCTCAGAAACCAGCCACTCAATCAGCATTGTCGGCACAGCACACAGGCAAGATGATGGCAGCTCTGAGATTATTCAGACCGTCTTGTTAAGCTTCGCTCTGGCACAGACATAGCCAAAGCCAGCCTCGTGCCCACCATACCAGAGATGCCCCGGCTCCCAACTCTTCCTGCACTACAGCTGCACTGAAAATACTTAACAGCAGCACGGGCAAAGTTCTAGTGACAAAGTCTTCTGCACCAGGATGAGGGAACAACCCTAACCGCATGGCAGAGCAATTACAGCATATTTTTTCCATTCTCCCCCCCAGTACGGAAAGGTCAGCGAGTTGATGTTTAGGCAGATACATTTGGTGTGTTGATACAGCCCGAAGCAGTAAGTCCTTCAGCTGATCGATCTTCTCTCGGAGATTCTGCAATGATGATCTGATAATCACATTGAGCTGAAGGAGAAGAAAGAAATTTTTTTCAGTCCAAGTTATATTTGCATAAAATGTACTGCTACTACATGCAGGTGACAATGTGTTTAACTTCAGCTGTACTGGTGCAAAGGACTCTGTTCTAAACCAAGAAAGCCTGCCTTAGAGCCACAAAGGGAACGATGCAGATAACTGGTTTGAACCACTTACAAAATGATGAGAGAAGTAATACTAGTTTTGCAAACACAATTCCAATGTATTTGTGCCATTTAATATGGAGAGCTTTCTTTCAAGTCTTTATAAACACACTCCTTCATATGGGCAAAACATTTCAGTACATTTTCATATTTTCCAGTTAGTTTTCCGGTTCTTTCCTCTGATCTTTAATACAAATACAGGCGTCAGCTTCTTCTGCCACCAGGTTTCTTCCCCAGCTTCCAGGATTAGAGGGAAGGTTGCTACAGGTTCAGGCATTCGCTCCACTGAACTCCTCCTGACTTTAAACTAAAGCCCAAAGAAATTCAGATTTCCTCCATTTCCCTTCTCAGCAGCACCTACAACTCCCAACCCTTTCTCACAACTGATCTGCCCAAGATTCAGACACATCTGTTCTCACTAAAATGTAGTTAAGTTGTTGCATTCTTCCCTGCTGCGAGCAAGCCCGAGGCTCGTGGAAATCCTCCGCCTCTCTCCCCACCCCTTCCCAAGTTTAGCTGACATTATCTTCTGGGGTTTTTTCCTCCTTAAAACATTCTTTCTTTTCATTCCCATTATGTAGAACATACTAGGAAACAACATTGTAACCGCAATTAAGTATGCAAGTCATCCTAATTAAGACTTTATGCACTTCTTATTTAGAAGCTATCAGCCCCGCTGTGGGTTATAATGGTTAGCAACCTCAGATGCTCTGCATGATGAACCAGCAAAGGACTATCTGCTGTGGCTCTCATTCCTGCATTCTTCAAGACACAGAGGCAGCAGCCAGACACCGATGTCTCACTGAAAGGCCACTGTGCTGCCTAGAGCTAAACTGCCCTCCATATCCACAGGCAGATGAAGCGGGAGTTCCCCCAAAACAACCCACCTGATAGCATCAGAAGTTTAAATCTCTCTGACTGAGTGGGACATGTTCTCAGACGCTACCAAATGCAACAACAGAAAGCAGATGCAGCCACGCCGAGGCAGTCCTGAGAGCACGCAGCTGGACAAAAAGCTGCAAAATCCACCTTCAGACCCAAAGCCGCCAATCGCTAAGGCGATGTTCCCAAAGCCAGGATGGGATAAGTGCTGTTAGGGAAGATCAAGCCACTGCATACCCTCTAGCTGTGCAATGAGGTAATAAAAGGCCTTTTCATTTCCCACGTACATTTCCTGCACTCGTGTCCAGGTGGAGAATACTGCATTTAATCGGCCCAGAACAGCAAAGTACCATAAGGTATATATGCCCAAGGAAGCCATCTAACATACAGACTGCCTCTGCTACTCTGGCCAGAAACTGCAGTGCTATAACAAAAGACTGCACTTCCATTACAGGGGGAAAAAAAAAAAAAAAAGAATTAAAAAAAAATGTGGAAGTTTTAAGATCAGCTCCATAGAGCAGAGTTCCAGTGGCCTGAAATCTTTCCCTAGAGGGTTTTGGTTTGGGTTGGGTTTTTTTTTTTTCCATTTTAAATTTTATGCTCTATTTTTTGCTCAGCAATAAGCAATAATTTTTTTTAGCCATGCTACTGGCAAAATACTATAAAAATAAAAACTTGTTTACATTCTCCCTAGCAGGCAAATATTGTACAAAGACTTTTTCTCCATTAAAACATTCAGGAGTGATAGAATACATGACTGTTCAGCTGGGGATTTCTCAACATGCATTTCTGTTATGAAAACAACTCTCATTGTTGGAAACTTGTTTACAGAAGAATCAAACACTGCCAAATATTCACCTTTAACTGTTCATAGTTTAAAGGGAAACTGCGCTTGGAAAACACAGGGCATGGAACAAATGATTTTATGAAGAAAGAAGTCAACCATGTAATGTTTCCATAAAACACAGCCTAGGAGTTACGGTACATGAAAGGCTTCAAACAACACTAAAAGCTTTTGTTGGGTTTTTGGGAACACACCACAGATTGCAACGATGCAAACAGAGAACTTTGCTGCTTAATCCATCTGTATTTATAGAGGCCAATCTCTTTATCCATCTTCTATCACTTGAGCATATATCTGCACATTTTCTAATACTTCCTCATCTCGGAAGCAGGGAGTTTAATCACCACCTCCAAAGACTCCTCTTCATTCTATAGCTAGAGAAAATATTTCTCTCCAATCCCACTTATTTGGGCATCCGAAACCTCTTTTCAATTCATGGTAAATTTGAGTCATTCATTAAAAAGCACCGGTTACTGCACAAAGCCCACACAGTTTTCTTCACCGTTTCTTCAAAGGAAACATTTCAAAAGCAACATTTTATTTTAAAAGCCATCAGCCAAGAGACTGGCAGACTCCTCAGTGATTGCGCATCACATTACAACCCTGCTATAAAGAGGGGCAGACCCTACAAAATACAGCAGTGGGGTTTTAATTATGCAAAATATAAATGGCTAACTCACGGGCTTGCACACATTTTCATCTTAACGCAGTCAAGGGAGAAGTTAATGGCACAATCCCCCGGGGGGTGCGATCGAGCAGGCTCCTATGCTCCTTGAAGGGAAGGACAAGGCTTTCAGGCCTAAAGAAAGCAGCCTCCTGAGCATCTTTTAATTTTAATTTTTAAACAGGAAGCATGAAAAGGTGGAGAACTTCATGTTCCTGGGTAAGCTCTAACTTCTGCTTCTCATTTATACATAACTCTGATTTTATATTTTTCTAGAAATGTAGCTAAAATAGGCTGCAAAATTCATATTTCATCCAATCTACAGCCACTATATAAAGGAAGCCAGCCAGCCTTGTGGGGAAAAAAAAAGAATCTGTTCAATATTTACAGAGGAAGGAGCACAGCACAGCTGACGTACATCCCAACATCTCTTAGATTCAGGACCTCTGAAAATGGTTCTGTTCCTGGCAGCGACAGCCCTGAACAGCCAAGAGCATGTGCCCAACAACTCCTGTGGCTTCTCCTTCCCTCTTTTTGTGAAACCAGCATTATTGCACACATAAAAGGTTTGTTACTGCTAAATCTGAGATTATTTTTGTGACATTGAAAAGCTGCCGTTACTTCAGAAAGCGTATTCTTACTTTCTTTATGGCAATCTTAAAGAACACACCATTAATATTAGGTTCTGGCCATTAAAGTTGACTTTTAATCTGCCGATTCCCAGCTGGCAATGCTGACCTGGCGGAGGCCAGGCCCAGGTGGGCAATGGGGCGTCAGCCCCTTCCCCGTGGGGCTCCCGGCCTTCTCTCTGGACTAATGCACCTCCCGGGCAGCATCCGTGTCCCTCTGTGGCCGACAGGCGGGAAATTCAGCGCTTCAGCCTCCTAGACGCATCCGACTCCTGCAAATGTAAGGCTTAACCCGCATTTAGGACGGCGAAAAGCAACACCTGGCTAAAAATACCCACGCTGACCAACCCCGGAGCTGTCGGCAGGGCAGTACCTTGGCTGAGCTCTCCCCGTTCCTCTGGTACCGGTTACGCTCCTGGATTTTCTCAGCAATCTCCTGGGCGATTTGGCAGGCGGCACCGTGCAGCGAGAGCCTGGGGAGGGGAGCGGCCGCTGAGCCCCGCGCCCGGCCCAGCCGTCCCCCCGCCCGCCCCCGCCAACCTTTCATTGACCCAAAGGTCGCTTTTGGGGAAAGAACGCACCCCGTAGGGACAGGCACATCCCCCTGGCCGGCACGGGGGCGCCCTGCCCGCACCCAGCAGCCCTCGCCCCGCCGCCAAGAACCCCGCGGCTCTCCGGAGGCCGCCAGCGAGCGCTGCGATCCCGGCGCCGCGACCCCGCAGGCCGCCGAGCGGGGCGGGGCGAGGCGAGGCGAGACGGGCCGGGCCCGGCTCCCAGCGCCCGCGGGCGGCCGAGCGCTCCTAGGGCGAGCCCGGAGGCGGGAGGGTGGCGGCGCACCCAGCCCGGGGAGCCGCGCCCGGAGCCGGCCCGGCCCAGCGCTCACCATGGGTCCGGAGCCATCGCTGCCACCCGGAAGAGCCGCACGCTTCCGGCTCGGGTCAACTGACGACGGCGCCCGCCGAGGGCCAAACCCCGCCGTGCGCAGGGGCGGGGCGGAGCGGCGGGGCGGGGTGGGGCGGGGTGGGCAGGGCAGCGCGGGGTACGGCCATGCATGGGTGCAGAGGTGGAGGGCGCAGAGGCGCAGGGCTACAGAGGTACAGGGCGAAGGAGTGCATGGGTGCAGAGGTGCAGGGCTGCATGGGCACATGGGCGCAGAGGTGGAGGGCGCAGGGGTGCAGATGTGGAGGGTGCAGGGGCGCAGAGGTACAGGGCTGCAGAGGTGCAGGACGAAGGAGTGCATGGGTGCAGAGGTGCAGGGCTGCATGGGCTCATGGGCACAGGGGTGGAGGGTGCAGGGCACAGGGGTGCAGGGTGCATGGGCGCAGAGGTGTGGAGGTCAGGGGTGCATGGGTGCAGAGGTGTGGAGGTCAGGGGTGCATGGGCACAGAGGTGCAGGGGTGCATGGGCGCAGGGCTGCAGGGTGCATGGGCACAGGGGTGCAGGGTGCACAGTGCAGAGCGCTTGTGGCAGAGGTGCATGGTGGCAGAGGTGCATGGTGTAGCGCTGCGGAGGTGCACAGCACGCAGCCATGGCTGTCCCCAGCTCTGCCCTGGCCCTCCCACTGTGACTGCACAGGGGTCCCTCGCCCTGGCAGGGGCCCAGGCACTGGCACAGCCCCGCTGGGCTTTCCTCAGTGCTGCCAGGCGTGGTAGCAGAGATGGGGCTGCTGCCAGCCCTGAGCCACCTGCTCAGCTGAGGCACTTGGTTCCGCTGCCCAGGCTGTGGGCGGAGGCTGATGCAGGCCAGGTAGAGCCCTCAGAAGCCTGAGGCAACTGAAACCCCTCAACCCCAGCCATCTCCTCCACTGGCCACATCTCCATAGCATCGCATTTAATCTGCAGCCAGGGCCCCCTTGGAAACGTTTGCAATCTCTTGGGGTGCTGCTGGGACCCCCAGAGTATGTGATGTATCTCCTATAGCCCAGGGGGGACTGGGGATTTTTGCAGCATGCACTTGGCGATGCTGCTGCATGGGGAGGGACAAAGGTTCATGCGTCAGGCTGGGCCTAGGGTTTTGCACACCTCCAGCCTTTGCTGCTGAGGCAGAAGGAAATCCTTTAGATTTTGCATGTCGACAGCGAGCCTTGAACTCAGCAGCAGCTCCTTGGGACACTGACAGTCTCTCACATGCAGCTTGCACCCATCTTGAGCGCCTTGATGCCATCAGGGCACCTGTATATCACCATTGCAGTAATGATAATACGGTCTGGATTTAAAGGTGCAGCTATAAGCACCCTTGGTAGACTGCAGCAGGGAAATGTTCAGGCAAAACTGTGCCAGGGGAGCTTTGGTACAATGGGCTGGAGAAGAACTAGGACAGAGAAAATCATGAGGCGGAGAAAGCGCGGGGGCAGAGCTGGTGTCCCCCAGGCCTGGGTATCCCAGTGCCCTCGGGCATCTGGGAATGGCCAAAAGGTGCTTGGGTCAGGAGCAAAATAGTGTCCAAGCCCATTTCTTCCTCCTGATTTTCCAGAAGCCCTTTTTCATCTTCCAGAGAAGCACAAAATACGCTGGAAGATGCAGAGATCGACCCAAGGAAAGGACCAGCTGCTCAGTGCTTGGGCAATTTTTCCAGCCCCTGTAATTCTGTGAAATGACAGCTCTGAGTGTCAGAGCAGTTTATTTCTGAGCGGTGAAGTCTGGAGGGACTGGACAAGTGCTGGGAAGCGGGAATCAATACTCTGCATCCCAACAGTGTTATCCCCACGTTATTGCACACCAGGATCCACTACAGTGATTTGCAAATTGAGAAAGGAGTGGAGTCTTTTATGGGAAAAGTTGCCTTTTTGTTTCTTCAGTGTTTCTGCAGCAGCGTTAAATACCAGAGTAACAGAAGAGGATGAGGAGCCTCCGTGCCTGATGCCCCGGTGGGGTCACTCCAGGGAGCAAGCCCTGAGGTGCAAGCATCCAGCACCACTGGGATAAGCCCCAGTGCTGTGCTTCCCCGACAGCCCTGGGTAGCACCTCGGCAGCACCCTGGCTGTCTTCCCTTCCTCCCTTCCGTCTTCCCTTCCTCCCTTCCGTCTTCCCTTCCTCCCTTCCGTCTTCCCTTCCTCCCTTCCGTCTTCCCTTCCTCCCTTCCGTCTTCCCTTCCTCCCTTTCGTCTTCCCTTCCTCCCTTTCGTCTTCCCTTCCTCCCTTTCTTCTTCCCGCCCTCCCTTTCTTCTTCCCGCCCTCCCTTTCTTCTTCCCGCCCTCCCTTTCCCTTTCTTCTTCCCGCCCTCCCTGCCTCCTGCCCTCCCTGCCTTCATCCCTTCCTTCTTCACCATTCCTTCTTCCCCCTTCTTCCCTTCTCCCTCCTTCATCCTTCCTGTCTTCTTCCTCCCCCCTTCCTCTCTCCTTCCTTCCTCCTTTACCTCCCTCCTTCCTCCCCTCCCTGCCTCCACAGGATCCCAAGGCCCAGCCGTGGCTCACCCTGGCCCTTTCCCACTCCGGGCTGCAGCCCCTGCTGTTCAAGGGGTGCTTCACAACCCCCTGCCTCCAGCCCCACCAGCTCCCTGACGCCTTTGCTCCCTGGCTCCTGCCTTTCCCTCTTTCAGGCAGCTGCAGTTTCCCTTCTCCAAATCCTCATCCTCATCCCTGTCGCTGCCCATCCCCAAATGACAGTCCCTGCCTGCCCTGCCCTCCCCTGCAACGTCCCTGTTCCCCTGGTCCCTGTCCCCCTGGTCGCTGTCACCCTGCCAGCAGCATCTGGCAGGGCCAGGCTGCCGGGAAGCTGCCGTGGTGCTGGAGGGTGCTGACACTGTCAATATTTTGGCTGCAAAGGGCTCTGCAGTCACCGGCCAGTGGACGCAGGCCCTCACTTTTGCAGCAGCCTCTGTCCAAGCCCAAAGAGCCTTTCCCACACCTGATCTGCCAGGATTTGGCTTCTCTTTTTTTTTTTGGGAGCAACTGATGATGCGAATCAATGCAGATACAAACATGGGTACAGACGCCCAAGAAGCAGCAGCAAGGCGCTGGCAGCAAGGTTTTATTGCCCTCATAACATGGGGCTGCTATCGCACTGCTGTGGCACGCCATGATAACAAGCACATCCTCGTCAGCACTTCCACAGGTGGCTGCAACGCTGGCGTGCTCCCAGCTGGCACTCGGACCCCGCAGCGAAGCCCATTTGGCTGGGGCCAGGGTGGCTTTTGAGCGAGGAGCAAGAGGAGCCACACGTGCAATGGGGAGCAAGGGCTGCCGGAGCGATGCCACCCCCGGGGCTGGTTTGGGGAGGTGTGGAGCACCCCCAGCACCCCCTTGTTCCATGTTTGCTCTCTGGCGGGGGCTGGGCAGGGCCAGGGGACTCGGCGGGGTGGGCAGTGGGGATGCGTCTCCCGCCTGCCCCGGGATGGGGCTGCCACAGGCAGGCTGAGACCGATGCCCTCAGGATGGGTGCTGGGGACTGTGAAGCCATGGCCGAGGGGGACCCACGAGCCAGAAGTGTCCTGGGCACAAAATGAAGCAGCGTGGGGTGGCTCAGGGACCCCTGGCAGTCCCTGGTGCAAGCTCCCTCCCCGGGGTGACGGCTCATCTCACCAGCCCTCTCCGCACATCCGAATCAGGCTGGCCCCTCTCACAGGCAGTTAGCATGAAACATTTATGGCCTTCAGCTGCACTGCTCGTCCAGAGCCGGCACGGCCTCTACATATTTAATTTTTTTGCCATTAAAAACCCATGAAGCGATGATCCATTTTGCACTATCCCTAATTCACTTGCATCTCCTCTCCCAGCGTGGAGCGGAGCATCTGAAAGGGAGCAGGGAGGCAGACAGGGGGGCTGCAGGAGGATTCAGAGCTGCTTCAGTGCCCTAGAGAAAGCAAATGAGGAGAAGGCAGCCAGCAAGGTCCTGGGGGGAGGCAGCAAGACCTGCTTCTGGAAGAATGTGGGATGAAGGGTTTGAGTTGGAGGGCAAATAAGCCACCCCTCAGCACCAGTAACCGGAGCAGGGTGCAGCATGGGGACCACAGGAGCAGAGCTGGGGCCTCCAGATGCGGTGTGCTGAGCAGGGCGGCCACTGAGCACCCAGACAGGCTCTGGGTGCAGAGCAGGAGCCTCCTGCTGCAGAACAGCCTCTCGCCTCCCACACACCCAGCACAGCAGCCAGCGGGGGACCCTTGCTGCCACAGCCCCTCACCCCTACTTCCTTGAGCTCCCAGCTTGCCAGGAGCATGGGGAGGAGAGGGACGACCTGACAGCCATGCCGCTCCTGTCGGATTTTCGCAGAGGTGCTTCACACAGAGAGGAGGTGGTTTGCAGAGGGACCGCTCTTGCTTGGCAGCAGATGCCCCAAGACCACCGGTACCAGCGGATGCTCAGGGATGCGCCACAGGTGTAGGCAGGGAGGCAAGGCAGGAGTGCCCCGCGGTTGCTGTTAGCACAGGAGAAAAAAATCAGGTTTTTAAGGGAAAAAAAAGCCTTAAAATATTTTAAGATGCCTATACAAATGCTCACTTTTAAGTGCAGCCTGAACTGAGCTCTCCAGGTAGCAATGTCGGACCGGGGCGATGCTGCTGGGAGCACCTCTCAGCTGTGGAGGGTACTTTTCCTCCAACTCAGCTCTTTTGCCTGTAAGTACAACATACAGTTTGTAACTCTGCAAAGCATTTTGAGGTAAAAGTCAATCAGTCACAACCATTTCAAAGGGGGGACAGGCTGGAAATGCTGAAGCACCAGAACCGTGCCTGCAATGATCATATTTTGTGCTCCCTGCTGATCAAGGGTTACATAGCAGGCACGGGGTGCTGTGGGGTGCACGTCTGCACCTCCTCAAATTTCCCCCAATGGTTTTGCTGTCCGGTGCTAAAGAAGTGCCACAAAAACGGCTGGCACAGACCCGGCGCACCCCTCCGCAAAAAGTGTCCCTAAGGGCGCACGGAGTGGTTGCAGAAAGGCGTCACTTAGTCCTCATGGTCCCAGTCGCTCCCTTGTCACCCGGTTCCTGGCCCTTGCCTCCGAACGTGCTTCACTTTCCAACTCCCCCAGGACCATCCAGCGGGAAGCGGTTGCAAACCCACTTGCTGTGTTGATGTTTCCTTCGTTCAAGGACGGGTGATCGCCGCAGCAGGCAGTTCGGCAGCGCCAGCCCTCCCTCGCCCCCGTGGCACCCTACCTGCCTCGTGACGCTGGCCAAGGGTGTGAACCCAGAGCGGGAAAATGAAGGTTATCCTTGGGAAAAATAAATGATTAAGTTTAATGGTCATGTTGCTGGTTTGATAGCTATCTCATCCCACGGGGTGTTTACGTTCCCCTCCCCAGCCTTGGTGCTGAATTGGGGCAGGAAGGGGCGACGCAAGCATGGGAGCTGCTCCACCCCTCGCCCTATTTACACCAAATAAACCTCCTGTGCTGGCGGGCTGGCACTCCCCTTAAAAGTCAGGGCAGGTGACGGGGACAGAGGGGACCGGAGCCTGGGCACATGCTGCGGCTGGGGCTCAGCCTGCCCTGCTCCCCCAGGGAGTCAGCCGGTGGCTTCCCCATGGCCGAGCCGGCCGAGGGCGATAACACGGGCACCGGGCAAGGTGAGTGAGCTGCAGCCGGGGCCAGCACTCCCCTCCCACCAGGGGAGATGCAGGAGGCTCTCGCCAGACCCGCTTGGGCTGGGGCCATATCCTGCAGAAGACTGGGGCTGCACCAGACCCACATTTCCTTCCCCAACACCCCTGGCATGTCCCAGGTGGGCAGAGCTGGAGCCACCAGCCAGCACCCTGGGCCGGGGCACTGGCAGCCGGGTGGGCTCGGGTTGATGCTCCTCAGTACTTTGGGCAGGGCAGCATCGTCGTGATGCGGCTGGCCATGAGGACAAGGTGAATTTGGGGACCACAGCAGTGAAAACAGTCCCGCTTCAACCCCTTGTTGGTTTTAGCCTGGTTTCTGTGGCTAGAAGCCTGCATGACTGTACTCGGGGTCTGCCTGTCTTCAAAGCAGAGCGTCAGGCTGAGCAGCAACCGGTTAAAACTGCTGCCCTTTCCCTGAACCAGAACTGAACTTGATCTGCTGGTTTTGCTGAACTTTAGCAGGGGCCAAACTGAACTGGAGAGCAGAAGCCAGAGCCAGACCCAGCCTGGAAGCAGCCCGGGTGCCCAGAACCCCTCGACATGCCACCACATGCTGCCACGCAAGCAGCACACGGGGCTGGGACCGTGCTGTCCCCGTGTGTCCCCCTGGGGCCAGAGCAGAGAGCTGTGGCTCTGTGCAAATCCATCCTAGACTCCCCAACCCAACTGAGCACATCCAAGATAAATACATCTGAGAATTAATGTGTGCGCTGATCGACTTTATCCCCACCAATTAATCACTGCCCAGCAGAACTCACCCATGCGGAGACAACTCCCGTCTCCTTGTGCAGGGTTTGGAGCTGAGCTCTCTTGCAGCCCCAGGGAAAATGCCACTCGCTTCTCTCTAGGAGGAGCTCAAACTCTGCTCTTCCCAGAACAGAACAGGACTGGCGGATGCCACAGCTCTGCCAGGGTGCTGTGTGCCAGAGCCTCCCCGGAGGGTCCCCCGGGGACCTCCTGTCCCCAAGGGGCTTCCCAGATGCTTGCCAGCCCCTGTGTGCTGTCCCCTGGACAGGGTCTCTCTGGTGCATGGGGACATGTGGGAAACAGGGACCCTTTGGCACCCCGCAGACCATCCCCACACCCTTGGTGAGCCACTCTCGCTGCAGCACCTTCTCCTTGTGCCTTCTCTCTGGCAACCAAGGAGCCGGAGGGGTCAGGAGATTTTTGCAGGAGCATTTGGCAAGAGGCAGTAAGAGGGAGGACAAACACCTGAGGCCAGCTCTGCCTGCCCCGTCTGGGCTCATAGCAGCCTGGTCCTGGTCTGCCAGACCTGGACGGGACACTGACTCCCATCCTGCTCTGTCCTTGGGAGAGGACACAACGCAAATGGTCCCTCTTGGCCTCAGTGTTGCTTGAGCCCGCGCTGCCCCTGGGGTCCCCCCTCACCCCTGCAGAGCCGGGCTGTCAGCGAGCTGCTCATAGTCATTGGTGGTATAACGCTGCTGTCCCATGGTGATCCCTGGAGGACAGGGACTGTGTCCCTGCTCTCTGCACCTCCCGCTCAGCTGGTCAGAGGCTGGGAAGTCAGGAGCTTTTTGAGGGGTGCAAAGCTCCAGCCAGGCAAAGCCTTCTGAAAACCTTCCCTTTGTGGAGGGAGTATAACTATTGAAATACAATCTGTTGCTGTAAGACTTCAAAGCGCCATCAGCCAGGGTGAAACGCTGTCAGCTGGGGCAGTGAAGTGTGTTGAACAAAAGGTCTTTGTCCTACAGCAATGTTTGGCTCATCTCCAGTCACCGTCGTGATCACCTCCGAGGCAGACACCCGGGACATAGACGCCTCCTCTTGTCTGGGCTGTGGACACTTTGTGGATTGGGACAGGATGCCAGACCCGGAGCAACAGGCACATATCCCCCGAGACATCCTCAGCAAGCCCCCGAAGGAGCTGAAGAAGCTGGCAAGAGAAGGCTATTGGGCAGCGAGCCACACTCTGAGAGCTCAGGTCTACCACCAGCTCATCCAGCAGGTCGCCTGCCGGCTTGTCACCCCAGACGCCCTCGTCTACAGGGATGTGACAAGTCGGCTGTTTGGGAAGCTGAGCGTGAGCTCCCACCCTTTGCCCGAGTTCCTGGAAGGGTGCTCCATGCCCACGTACTGCCTCAACCTGGAAGGGGTC
This sequence comes from Gorsachius goisagi, assembly GCA_018403395.1. NCBI lineage: Eukaryota > Metazoa > Chordata > Aves > Pelecaniformes > Ardeidae > Gorsachius > Gorsachius goisagi. The sequence goes on along the minus strand of BOSO01015539.1, from coordinate 7,914 downwards.
ACCGCCTTGAAGAAGATCCTCATCTGTGTTGGCAGCCTTTTCCCCGACATAACCTACAGCCCAATCCTCCCCTCTCTGGTGGCTCTGCTGCTGCACTACAGCGAAGACGAAGCTCAGTGCTTTGAGAACATCTCTCGCCTCATCACCAGCAATGCTCCCCACACCAGCTACATTGACCAGTCCTTCCTGGCCCACCAGGCCTCCTGCATGACTTTTGGGGATCTGGCCAACAAGCACTGCCCAGCAGCTCATAAACTCATAGCCAGCACCTCTGAGAATGTCTTTGAGGTCTACTCCGAATGGCTATCGTGGCTCTTTCACGACCTCCCCTTCAGTTATGCCATCCGCGTCTTTGATGTCTACCTGCTGGAGGGGCAGAAGGTCCTCTACCGCATTTCTCTGGCCTTGCTGAAGCAGTACAGGCTCTCAGTGGCCTCCGCTGAGCTGGAGGGGACCAACATCAAGGCAGACCTGCAGGCTTTTGTGCAGAACATTGCTGAGCACGTGACTGTTGACAAACTCCTAGAGAGAGCCTTTGGCATCCGGCTGTTCTCCCGCAAGGAAATCTGGCTTCTCCAGATGGCCAACAGGAAGGCGTTAATGGAGAGGGGCATAACCATGGTGCAGAGCAGGTAAGGAGACCTCTCTGTTTGCCAGCTCTTGGGGCTAAGCAGACAAAACATGAGTTACAGTGGGAGATACAAGATGGAGGGAACTGCAGGTATTTCCCATAGCTTTGACTTTGCTGGGTGCCTCACAGCCCCTGGTCAGGGCCCCTGTTAGGAGGCACTGTACAGTTAGAGCTAGAGATGTTACCAGAAAGCTCATGGTGCAAAATACATGACAAAAAATGATGCATGGGGGCCACACTCCTAAAAGCAGAGGGGCACCCCAGCTTGGCAGTAATGGACATCCTCCCTCGTGCAGGCAGTCCTTCCACCTGGCCGTGGACATGCAGAACTTCAGCTCCAGCATTGTAACAGCTCAGGAGATGCGCATCGTCTGGTCCTGGATCCCTGAGCGCTTCGCGCTCTTCCCCCCGCTGCTGCTCTTCTCCACCACAGAAGATGGATGCAGCCTGCAGAGGTAAAGCATCATCTGCCCATCGGGTCAGGCCAGGTCAGATGGGCCAGGCCTAAAACTGGGTAAAGGTTGGCAGTGTAGAAAGGAGGAACACATAGCGTCCATAAGGTATATCTGAGGTCTCCTGGGGACTCTCTTGGGCTTGACTCAAGATCTTGAGCGTGGTCTGGGCCAGCGCTGGATGTAGGGGAGAGGACTGAGGCTCAGTCAGATGGCAAATGGCAATTCAGCACTGGGTGGAGAACACCGAGCCCTGCGGCTGTGCTGTGCAAGGGGATGTCCCCATGTGCCACACTGTGCCGGGAAGCCTACGATCGGCCGGGTCCAGCCAGCATGCCATCCCCAGGGCTCCAGTGCCCTCCCAGCTGACCAGTGTCAGCACCGGAGACAACCCAGGGCCCAGTGACACCCACTGCCATGGCCATGGGACATCCCTGCAACATTCAGTGCCGGGGCATTTCTCTGCTGGGATGCAGCTCACTGCCAACCGGGAAGGGATGACGGGCTGTCCAGGGACTGGATGCTGCCTATGCCACCCCGGTTCTCAGAGCAGTGTGTAAAGGTAGGGCTGCAATGGTGGTGCCTCCCTTAGCACCATGAGCGTGGTCCCCAGACTGTGGGAGGTGAGTGGGCACCCCATGGCCCAGTGCTGCAGCCCATCCTGGGAAGCGCAGCCCTGCACCTTTCCAAGGCAGCTATGGGGTCCTGAGCCCAGATTATGGAAAATAGCCAGATAAAAAGCAAGCTTGTTTGGTAAACTTCCTCCATGAAGCATCCCCCCCAGCCTGGTGCCTGAGGGCAGGGTGGGAGGATTTAGTGTTTGGATTTATCTGAGCTATTACCTGCTTCACCAAGCAAAAATGATGACTTGAGAAGTCCCATAAGCCAACTCCCTCTGTTCCTGCACAAACACTGAAGTTGCTCGCGCAACATGGTGGTGAGTTTCTGCTGCTGTCCTTCCACAAGCTCGCTTGGGCCAGCTGCCAGCAGAGGCAGAGGCTGAGAAGAGCTACCACCACTCTCCACCATCCTTTACAGCCTCGTGCCCCAGCTCTCTGCATGGCATGCTGCTCCCGGGTCTCCGACCCCCACCAACCCAGCCTCCTTGTTCATCTCTGCAGGTTCTACACGTGCTGTGAAGGCTATGAACCGACGGTGCTGCTCATAAAAACAACAGAGGGGGAGGTAAGTACTCCCCCAGCAGGGAAGTGGGCTGCGCTGGTGCTGAGGCAGGGAAGGGGAGAGGGTGGCTGACCCCACCAGTGCTTCTTGGAGCAGCCCCAGGGCTGCATGGTCCCTCTCCTGCCCTGCCCCGGGGTCTGTCCCCACTCCCGGGAGGAACCAAACTGCACCTCCCAGCACCAGGAGCCACCTTAGACATGGGCTGGCCTAAAGGGTGCTGCTGGGGGCAAACAGGGGGAGTCAGTGAGGTGGAGAGAGGCCATGAGCAGTACTCCATTTTTACTGCAAATATGGACTAAACCATGAAGTCCTTGCTAAGCAGACTTTCCTGAAGTCAGAAGATGCTTTGCCTGAGCCAGGACTTGCTTTCGATGCATTAAATGCAAGGATCTCTCTGAGTGCATGAGCAGCCACCCAAGGGAAATGGAGGAGAAATAAGGACAGCTTCTACAATATTTGAAAGTCGTGAAACAACTGCAAAAAATCCCTGAGCCAGGCCTCTTCCCAGGGACTCTGAGAGTGGCTCATAAACCCATGTTTTATTTCTCCACTCTTCATCAACCAGCAAAGGCAAGTTCTGTAAATTGTTCAGGCATCCCAAAGATTTATTGACCTACAAGTCCTGATTTCCCAAGCTGACACTTCAGTGTGGTGCAGAGATAAACACCCTGCCACAGAATCACAGAATCACAGAATCACAAGGGTTGGAAGGGACCTCAGGAGATCATCTAGTCCAACCTCTCTGCTAAAGCAGGGCCACCTAGAGCATGTTACACAGGACTTCGTCCAGGCGGGCTTTTAATATCTCCAGAGAAGGAGACTCCACAACCCCCCTGGGCAGCCTGTTCCAGTGCTCTGTCACCGTCAGAGTAAAGAAGTTTTTCCTCATATTCAGCTGAAACCTCTTGTGTTTCAGTTTGTGTCCACTGCCCCTTGTCCTGTCGCTGGACACCACTGCAAAGAGACTGGTTCTGTCCTCCTGACTTCCCCCCTTAAGATATTTGCATGTGTTGATGAGGCCACCCCCTGGGGCCTTCTGCAGACAAGAGAAGGGGACTTATAAAACCTTGTTTCCTGTATGTTTTAGCTCATTTCATTCCTAAGCCTGTACTAAGGGTAGGCACGAGTTCCCATCTCTCAGTAGGTCCCCTCCAGCTGTGGTCAAGTCAAGGACGTCCACACCAGGGTCAGACTGACCACGGGTGGAAGAACCCCTGGGAGTGGTTAAAAGCCTTGTAGGTTAAAAAAGAAAAAGAGTTACCTGAGTTTTTGCTGGTTTAAAACACATTTTTTCTGAAGACTTGTAAAACAGGCGACCACCTCACGACCATCCAGGGCCCAGCTGAGGACAAGGGATTCATAGACCCCCATCCACAGCCTGTTGCAATGCTGTTTGTATGATGCTTTGAGCCACACAGTTATTCCTTTCTATTGCCGGGGGCTGGATGGGGTCGGGGAGAGGCAGTAGAGGCAGAGCTCCTACTCCCAAGCCCAGGCCAGGGAACGCAGCAGCACAGCCAAACCATCCCCATTCCATCAACCAGCACACAGCTCACTGCCATCACCTCTGCTGCAAAACAGCAACCCCTCAAATCTCCCAGAGCCCCCCCATAGGCGCTGAAACTGAGTGGACTCATATCCAGAGCACCAGTGACCTGTCAGTGCCGGATTTAGCTGGCATAGCAGAACTTGGCTCTCCGATTCCCCCAGGGGACCTCGCAGAGCCCTTGCCCTCCTGAATTTACATGCAGTGGCCGGTGTTTCTGGGGCTGGCTCTGGTCCCAGACGTCGCCCCTGCTGGCCCCCGCAGCACTGACGGCACCCTGTGCTCTCTCCCAAAGGTGTGCGGAGCATTTCTCTCCTCCGACTGGAGTGAAAGGAAAAAGAATGGGGCAACATCAGGCTTTTTTGGGACAGGGGAGTGCTTTGTGTTCACTGTAAGTTACGTTTTATTTCTGGGTTTACACTCATGGGTTTGTCTGGCTTTTACTTTTTCCTTTACCCCTCTGACAACTCAGGGCATGGTGGCACCAAGATGCTTCCTTACCACGGTCCTGCCACTGCCCCTCAGCTCTGGCAGCAGCACAGAAGTTGCTGGGCTGGATCAGAGCAAACAGAGAATGAGCTCCTGCCATGGGTGAGACGGCTTGCCCCGAGGCAGCATGCCGTAACCCCGCAGGTCTTGGAGCACCTTCCCAGGATGACAGCAGGGCTGCATGCCTAGCAGGGTGGGGTTCTGCCCCGTTCGCTCAGGGCAGCTCCTGCATGGAACGTTCCCAAATCAGCCCCGGCAGCCCTGCAGAGGCAGCAGGCTGAGTTGGCCCAAGAGATCTGGGGGGCAAAGTCGTTCAACGTCCATCCAGCATCCACCAGGCAATGTGGGCACAGTGCAGGTTTGCCTATCTCTGGCAGCGCCTGGCAAAGACAAAACCAACTTCTCAGCCACAGCCACCGAAAGAGCAGCACTGGGACTGCCAGGACGCCTTCTCCCTCCCTGCCCCAGGTCTGGACCTGGCATGCAGCATTTGGCCCCCGACCCACCTGGCTAGGCAGCACCATCTTCCCCCAGCATTGGAGATGTGCCCCAAAGGAGAAGGCTCACCACGTTTCTCCTGCTTTCCAGGTGCACCCCGAGACAGAGAGGTATGAGTGGGTGTTCATCAAGAAGCCGGAGCTGGCCAAAGCCATGCCACGCTCACGCCAGCGGTCGCCTTCCCCCTCTTCCACGTCCCTCCTCGGCTCCCCCCCGGACAGCCACAGCACCAGCTCGAACCATCTCACCGTGCCCACGCCACAGAGGAAAGACCGTCTCTCCCCGTTTCTGGCCATCAGGCATTTCCTTCTGCCTTCCAAAACAGCCTCCATGTTCATGTCTGGGTCACGGGAAGGGATCATTATTGGTAATTACCGAATGGTGGGCACCCTCCCACCAACACACCCCTGCTTTGGCTGAAAAGGGCTCTACTCCAGATTAAAATCTGAACTGGCTGTAGAGGCAAAGACCTCCTGGATATGAACTTAAAGTCAGGGAAGATGAAGTCATTCCCCTCTTCCTCAAATTAGCAGGAGAGTGCAAAGCTGCACAAGGGCAAGGATGCTCCTTCTGAGAGCCCCAGAGGGGCTCTGCCAGCCAAGGGAGGCACCATAGCCCAAACGTCCTGGCAAGGTTCCCAAGCCCTTCTCTCCACTCTGTGAGGGATGGAGAGGAGATGCAGGTGGGGATCAACCCAAGGAAGGACCAGGCACAGCCACCCAGAGCAGACACCCCAGCTGCCTGCCCACGCTGCTGTCAACGGGGCTGAATCCTTGTGCCCCACCACCACCGGGGTCAGAAATGCCCGCAGCCCTGAGGGCTGCCCCTGCCTCCCTTCCTGCCCTCAGGAGTGGGATCAGGCAAGCCTGGCTGCTGGGAGACAAGGATCTGTCCTTGTTCTCCAGCTCTCCAAGCAGTTTAATAATTCAGCTTGTGCTACCAGGGCAACCTCAGCAGCAGCTGCCCTGCAGATAGCTCTCCGGGAGCTCTGCCTCCACGCTGCCATCCCAATTAGCAGAGAAGGCAGCTCAAGGAATCCCCAGCCCAGCTCTGCACCGTGGCCAAAGGACGGAAAGCTGAGAGATGGGTGCAGTCCTGAGAGACCTCGTCGGCTGGGCCAGTGTCCCTGCTTGACCAGCCACAGGGAGGTGGGGAGCAGATCCCAACCATCTTGCTTGCTTTTGCAGGTGGAGGGGGAGGCCAAGCTCTGTCCCTCGACGCCAACCTGCTCTGGGGGCGCACGGAGCACTGCGAGACCTTTGACAACCCTCCGCTCTGCCAGGAGAACTTCAGGGTGCAGCTCTTGGAAGTGTGGGGCTTTCAAAACACCTAGGTCACCTTAGGGACAGCCCCTCATCGCGCTCCCCACCGAGATGGGGACCACTCGCCATGCTGGCCACAGCCCCAGCCCACCCACTGTGGTCTCTGCCGGCAGCACCACGGGCCCCTCCACTTGCTGTCCTCCCCTCTGTGGTCAGCCATCACGGTGGTGTGGAGAGAGGGCAATGCAGTACTGGGAACAGGACCATAGGTGCTGCCTTTGGGGATATTTGGGGTCCCCTCCTGCAGTTTAAACCCAGCCCACTCCACCCAGTGCATCCCAGTTTCGGATGCTGGAGGGGAGGTGAGACAGCCCAGCGTTTCTCACACCTCCCTGGCCTGTTTGTGGCTTGGGGCTCAACAGCAGTACCGCAGCACGGGCAGACTTTGTAGGAATTTTGAGCCTAGGCTAAACCCAACACCGAGGTACAAAGCTCCCCAGAAACACCCTCAGACCCCACTTCCCTGGGGTCCCAAGCCCAGTGCCACCCTTCAAGCCACACGCAGAATTTTGTAGCCTCTGCAGGTTACCAGGACTCCCCCGGGACCACGCACTGATCACCATGCAACACAGTGTGAGAGACTCTTTGGGATTGAAACTGCTGATCAGTGATTAGCAAAGCCTGACATGGTGTTTCTACACCATAAGCTGGCAAGAACCCCCCAGCTACCGGCAAGAACCCCCCAGCTATCTGCCTTGTGATTTTTGTATTAAACAGAAGATCTATACTCACCGCAAAGGGCTGATGTAAGACTGCGAGAAGTGAATATATGCAAGCCTTAACCAACGCACCCCGATTACCTGGGGCCAGGGTGACAGGAGACGTGCCATTTTAAACCACGAAATGCAAACGTGTACGTGTAGCTGGGTCAGACAAGGCAACGCTCACGGGAGGACTGTAGACCACAGAGCGAGCATTCTGGCTGCAGGGTGAGAACGTCTCCCACCTCCAAATATACTTTCCACTTGTGGTTTTATCTTTCATGTACTCTACTTCTCCAGATATTCAGAGCAGGAGCTATCGCTGCCTCAGTGACCGCTTCCAGCAGTGGTGGAGCCGGCGATGGCAGCAGGCTCACACAGTGCCAGCCCTGTGGCAGACCTGGGAATTGCTTGGAGCCTTCAGGGTCAGAGGCACAGCCCTCCATGCCCCCGTGCCCAGCCTTCGCCCACAGAGCTCAAATGAAAGAACACTGCAGGAATTACTCTTTCCCTTCAATTAAAAAGCTCTTCTAGGGTGTCCTCAGTTTTTCTTTCTTTCTGTGATCATGTACGAGACCCTCTGTCTGGCTGAAAGCTTCCCACGGGAGTCCCTCTCCTTCCCAGGAGGCTGTTACGTTCCACACGGAGATGCACAGGACACACAGGATGCCTGGAAATGCAAAGCCCTTCATTCGAGGGAGGGGATTCTGCCCCCCTGCTCTGCTCTGGTGAGACCCCCCGGAGCCCTGCGTCCAGCTTGGGGATCCCCAGCACAAGAAGGACAGGGACCTGTTGGAGCAGGGCCAGAGGAGGCCACAAAAATGATCCGAGGGCTGCAGCCCCTCTCCTACAGGGACAGGCTGGGAGAGTTGGGATTGTTCAGCTTGGAGGAGGCTGTGGGGAGACCCGATTGCAGCCTTGCAGGGCTTAAAGGGGACCCATAGGAAAGATGGGGACAATCTTTTTAGCAGGGACAGCTGTGACAGGACAAGGGGTGATGCTTTTAAACTAAAACAGGGTAGATTTAGACTGAATATGAGGAATATGAGCGTGCCGGCTGATGTGCGGAAAACAGACTCCACAATCTGTAAGA
>BOSO01015538.1:0-29930 GCA_018403395.1 Gorsachius goisagi | reverse complement strand
ATTCAAAGCCTGCCTGGACAAAGTCCTGTGTAACATGCTTTAGGAGAACCTGCTTTAGCAGGGGGTTGGAGTAGATGATATCCAGAGGTCTCTTCCAACCCTTGCCATTTTGTGATTCTGTGATAACTACAATATATAGATTGACATCTACACATATTTGAGTGTGTATATAGCTGTAAGTATTAAATAAAAGCAAAAAGCCCGAAGGGTTCCCTTTTCCAACTACCCTTGGGAATACATGGAATTTAGACCAATAAAAGGTGCTTAGCATAGGTACACTGGGAGAGAAAGGGTACTTAGCCATCGTACTTCAGATCAAAACCACTGGTAAGTATAATTTAACTGAGACCATTATTAAAATATGGCTTAGAGGACAAGTATCAGTTCTTGTCACTGATGTACATATTCTAAAACACACAAACACAGAATTCACTTTCAACAGAACGTTACCAAAAGAAGTCTTACCCTTTGCAATGCTTGAAATTTGTTTGTCTATGTAAAGTAGAATCAAGATGCATTTTCTTTATCTAAACTTATTTTTATACATTATTATTGACATAAATTATTAAAAATGCATATAATGAATACATTAGTAACGACATAATATTTCATCTTTTTATCGCAACAGGTAGTGAAAAACACATTTGCCTTTTACTTAATTTCTAATGAATAAAGAATACTACTCCAATATAGAAAAATTAATAAAGATGTACAATGATGTCACATATATATCTCTATTTTACTATTTAGTCACATAGCATAAGCTACACCAGTTCTTGTATGGTATTATGCAGATATTACTAGAGTAGCTAAAAAGATTTTGAAAAATCACAGTATTGCTAATTTGGACATAGCCATTAAACACTATGGCTTTATTACTATGGTTTAAAAGCCAGACAGTAGCTAGGATTCATCATGTTGATTAGGAAGAAAGAGTCTTTTCCCTGCTTTTTTATTAACACAATGGTGTTGATCAAACAGCACTTGCTTTTGAAATAAAATACATCAAATCACTCTCTATATAGAGGAAGATAATATCTGGCAGTTAGTAAAAGACAGGCAGAACGTAAGGGAGAGAGCGCATAACACAGCAGAGAGAAAGGACATAGATCAGACCAAGGACAAAGTAAAAGGAGAAGAAGCAGAAGCGGTGGGGGGAGAGAAAATGAGAGAGAAAATAGCAACAAAAAAAATAAATTTTAAGGACTAATTCTACAGACCAGAGAACTAGAAACATGCTCTTATATTTAAAAGGTCAGATTAGTCTTGTCATCATTCTAGAAACTCAAAAAGCATAACTGAAAAATGGAGTGGCTAGAGACCTGGCTTGCATAGCATCTCTACTCTTTGACTGCCATACTCCAAAAAGAGGGCAAGAAGCAGCTTGCTCTGTCTGTGGCAGATAAAACATTTTTCTTCTTGCACAGCACAGAAAAGCAGATGCCTGTTTTACAAATGTGTAATTCGTGAGAGGTAGAGTTGATCTGCATAATAAGTCCATCAAGATCACTGGAATTCTAACTAAAACCTGAAAACCAAACACGCACTCCTTACACCACTATAGAAACTGATCCAACCATTGACAGAAAACGTTCTTCCTGAAATATATTTCATGTCTCATGCTGGAATTATGTCAGAAATTGCTTCAACTCTTCTCTCACAGTAGAATCTGACCCTTCACCAAGGTGCTCAAACAAATCACGCCACCCATCGGGTTAGTGGGCATGTAATTACAGGTGTATGGGGTAGCATATTCAGTCTGAATATGCAGCAGCTAGAAATTCTGTCTTGTTGCTTGTTTTTAAAAGTAAAACAAGGCTTGAATGTGCCTAAAGCTGTATGCAGGCTCTTCACTGGCCTTTCACAAGGAAAGCACCTGTGCTGCCAGTGTGTTTACTCTGTTTATTATAAAAGACTAAGCAGCTTGGGTTGAATTAAGCAAGTGAAATCGATATTGCAGACGACTATGCAGGTTTTCTTTTGTTCTGTTTTTATGACAGATGTGGATATTACAAGTCAAAAGATTTTTGTATATTCCTCCAGTCAATGTGTCTGCACAGAGCACTGTATCTCACAGCCATCACGATCAGGTCTGGCCAAGTACACTTGGGCATGGCCAAATTTATCCAGAAGTTTTGTAACGATTGTCCTAGGTACATCTCAGGTCTTCACTTTTTTGCCTTTTTTTTTTACTGATGACGGGAATGGGGAGAATCATAAAGCAAATATTAGGTAGAATAAACAGTTAGCAACTCAAGTTTTTGCAGAACTGCATAATAAGCTATTTAGAAGAGGAAAAAAAGGGGGGGAAGGAAGGAAGGAGAGAGAGTAGTGAAAAAAATATGGGGAAGATCCAATAACAGAAATATTTTCAGGACTTCCAGAGTGTTTAATAAGAGTGTGTTGCAATTTACATTGAAATGTGGAAAATTCAATACAGTTTACACCTCCCAGAATTCCAGAGCTGCCAGCTCAGAAGGAATGAAGCACATGAATAATGTATTTCCTGTTATTCTTGGTCTGCAGCTGATCTCCTACTGAGCACTGAGAAAGAGTTTTAGATTCCTAGGAGACACTGATGCTGTCTAGCACAAACTGATTTTGTGAGCAGAAAGGCATAAAAGACAAAATGAGAATCTAAAACTAAATATGTATTTTCTCCTGTACGAAAACTTGGAAGGTTACAAAGCTGTGCAAGAAGGCAGAATTAAGAACAATCTGTACTAAATAAGTGTATTATTTGACAATGAAAATTCTCAAGTAGATTGGATGGATATCTGAATGTGCAGTTTTCTCTGCAGATAAACAGGCTCGTGTTCTCGGTAACACATAACACTTTTCGTTTCGACGCAAATGCCAGAAAGCTAATGACTGTAAAAGAGTTGGATCACTTGAGACTGTGATCCAACACACTTGTGGTCCTCAAGTGTGGTGTCATTTAGGATTCAGCTACAGTTTTGGAAGACTGAAGTTCAACTGTTCTTCAACAGAATCTGCAGGGAATAAAGGTTTTCAAGCATTAGGTAGGCTCCCTCCACCGTATGCTAAACTCATGGGTTCATCTGCTCATTTCAAAGAGCGAGTCAGACTGGAATTATTAAACCCCATTCCTGTTCTCCAGCAAGCAGGCCAGCTGGAGGAAAAAACACTCCTCCAGCTGCTTTCTCATCCCTTTGCAGACCATTTATTCCCCTTGCAGGAGAATTCCTCTCTCTAAGAAAAACAAACATCTTAAGCCAGAAGTATACAGTAGAAGGGCATAAATCTGATTTTTCCTAATTACAAAGGCCACTAACTGACAGTTGCAATAGTGTCCAAACACAAATACCTGGGCAGAATGTGTGCCTTTTCTCACAGGCTGCCTTAATTTGACCCGGTATTACGGCTAGAGGTTAATGTTGAGTTATGACTCTACAAATCACCATTCATAAAATGTAGAAGCCAACATGCACACAGATGAACCTTCTGTAAGGACATTTAGAAATGAAGCTCCTTTCTCAAAATAATTCCCTTTCTGACCAGCTTGTGACTCCTCCAAGGCACTAGGGGAGAAATATTTATATCCCTAGCTATGGGTGCAGAGTACAGACTAACAAGTCTCTGCGTCCTGACTTTCCCTCTGCAAGGGCAGCAGCATGCTTTGCAAAACCATCTGGCACATTTGGGAAAGGACTGCTATGCCAAGGAACTGAACAGAACCTGTGCCAGTATTCCATGTATGAGAAAAAATTGGGGTGAGGGGGCAGGCAGGGCTTGGGGGGATGGTGTCCCTTTACCCTTCCTTTCCTCAGCTTGTTAAGCAGCCTGGCATAGCTTGAGACAAAGATGATAATGGTAAAGTTTCTTAGGCCCAATAAGTAAGCTACTTTCAGATATGAGACTTCAACGATAATTTATTTTACAGGGACTCAGTAAGATGGTAAAGAAATTAACTCACTGCATCCCCTCAACTAACCGATTTCGAAGATAAACCCATTGTAATTATGCCACTTACAACAGAAGTTCCAGCAAACTCCTACTTCACTATGTAACAGCTGATTTAGCAGAAACCCCTCAAAACATGTTCCAGCTTGAAAAGTAATTTCAAGAACTCAAGAAAATGAGACAGAAAACTGCTGCTTCTATTCATCTCTGAATAGAGCTAAACTGTATAAATCGTGGTTCATGAAATAAATATGGGGAAGAGAATTTCACTATACCACAGCGATGAATCCTGGGCAGATAACCTTCAAAAGATGCACACATCACTATCACAGGGAGAAAAATCCAGTGGAAAGCAATTTCACACTTCTTATAGGACACTGTAATCAGCCAGAAAATGAATTAGCATAGCCCAAAGGACAAGGTACTATCAAACAGATCCAATGAAGCACTCGATCTTAATGCTTCATATTAAGAACCTGAGCTGTCCATTAAGTCACATATGTGTGGAAATCAAACTTGGCCTAGCACTAAAAATAACTGAAATAATTTCTAGCAAGTTATCTGTTTGTTGAATTCAGTATTTTGTCCTATTCACTGGTTGCCCATGACAATACTCTTATTTTTCAAACTATCCTAAATTATTTAGCATTATACCTGCATATTTCTGTCACTAGTGCTTGGGCTGAACCCCATTCACAGCCAATGAAGTTCAAAGTTGTTATGAAAATGTTGATCCATCATATACTATTTTTAAATAATGAGGCATACCTTCTTTTCAATGATGAATATAGCTTTTAGAATAAAGTTTCTGTTTGGCATAAATTAACAAGTTCAAAATTCTGCAATAAGTATATGACATTTTCTTCTGCAAAAAAAAAATTCCCTTAGTCATTACACATATTTATGAAAAGTGGCATGAATGCAATCAAAGCATACTACTTTTCTTTTTTTCTGGGCAGCTAGTCAAATGCATTTATTTTTTCAAATAATATTCACAATGCTGTACGTATGCTATTGGTTAATGCACTGGAAATGAAACAGATTTCAGAGACAGATTATGAAAAGAAATGTTCTTTAATCAGCAAGGCAGTCCCAAAAGAACAAAGAAATGTTGACAACTGATCAGGAAATAAAACTTAGAAACCTGAGAACAAACTTTACATTTTCAATATAGCTAGATAAAATGCCAGAAGTTGAAAATATGGATAAGAGGAAAAATAAGATTAGACAGTCCTAAGATTGGCTTGAGAAACATTGAGCTTTAATCAGTAAACTTGTAACATCTGCAGAAGTAAGACAAATAACTTTAAGATAAAATAGTACTATAGCAGAGAGAGGTCAACCTTCCTCTATATAGAGTTAGGTTAGGCCATTTTGATTCAATCTAAGGTGATACAAGTCTTCTGAACAATTTAGTTTTGCTGCTCCAAGGGGCAGGACCTTGACCAAAGGAAAGGTAAAATGAGAGCAGAAGTGACAGAGGGAAAGGGAAGATGAGCCCAGAAAAGTAGGACTGCGACAGGATGGGAAGGGAGTAGTGTTCTTGGCACTGATGCACCTGGATAAGAATACCACCTACCACTAATATAGATGATTCAGTATTAGATTGCTACATAAAATTCTGGCAGGACACCTGCTGGGAAGGAATTACACCCGCAAAATTATGCTATCAAAATGTCATGATTTGCATTCAAATTCACTCTATCTGTGGACCTCTTACTTCTAATAACACAATTTTGTATTTAGAGATATGTATTTAATCTATGTACTAAAATGGTGAATAATATCAACATATATTTTCCCTATTTATTTTCTATTGCTTCATAATCCCCTTCCAAAACTGGCATTTTAAAGGACCCACAACTAAATGAGATCACAGACTGCTGTTCCTTTCTAAATTGAGGTTTGGAGCTCACACACATTGTGAGTTAACTGAAACATTGTCTTACATTACCTTACCAGAAAAAATACACCAAAAAAGAGGTCTTGAATATACAGGGAAAACCAAATAACTTACAGCTGTTGTAATCAATTTCCATTTGCAGTGGGATTTAGAAACATTATTTAAGTGACTACAGCACATATTGATCTCAGCGATGAAAACTGAGGGTCCCTTTTAGCAGAGTACTCAGGCAAGTATTTCTCTTTATGCTTGCCAAGTTTGTTAAATGTGGACCTACATGTAAACTCTAATGGTGTCATCGTGTCTCACCTCCCTGCAGTCTCATGAAGGCAGTAAGAAAAAAAAAATATTTTGGATTAATCAAAATTGTATCAAACTGAATATAGCCATTCCCTTACAGGTTTACTTTCAATATGCTTGATCTAACTGAAAAGACTTATGGACACACACAAAAAAATCCTCATCTTTTTATGCATTTTGCATTAATTCTTTTCTTCAAGTGACTCAACATTAAAGTCTTCCAGAACTATGAATATTAGAAAAGATGCATATTTTTTAAAAACGAGTGAGGTAAAGAGATGACTTTCCATTGTCTTCTCCCATAAACGATTCACCAGAGACCCTATTAAACTCTACAGTATCAAAAATCTCTTCTTTTTTTTTTTAGAGACAACAGCATATTGCTGCATCCATGCACTTGTGTTACTGCTTTAACAATTAATAAAACAGATATATTTGCATCCTAAGGTAGGGATTTTTTCTCCATCCCCGACATAAACCTGAGGTCCATTTCTCTTTTAACAACTAAATGATGAAATAATTTTTCATTGCTAACGATACTGCTACTTCACTCCTTTAGCATATCTCTGCTTCTGTTTGCAGATGGTGATTGACCTAGAATGTTCACCTATTTTAGAAACAAACTATCTGCTCCATTTTTATACTGTTTGCCTGCCAGAACTTTTCCTTTGCCTAATTCAGCACACTTGTCATACTCCATAGAGATGGAGAAAAAGAAACCTATATCTGAATACCCCGAAGATTTTTAAGCATTCATTCTTAAAATGCATTGGGCTAGCTTTCATGACCCATCATTTTGGCAATTAAGGTCCAGTAGAGACATTTAGTTGTTTTCTCCAAAACCAGAATACTTTGACAGCCCACTCCAGACAACCAATAATCAAGGAATTAGCATTATATTGCTCACAAATAAGAATTTATTTATTGTACTGCACACTGCATACTTACAAACCTTATCTAAAAAATTCATATGGAATTTATAAGAAAAGAAGTATGGCAACTTACAGCAAAACAAGCGAGAATGTTCATCACCTAATAACTTAAAACAAATTTTACCACAAATGAACATTTATATCTGACAATAGTGATGTGAACTGGTACAGAACCTAAGAAATGCCCACTTTCAAGTGTTGACACAAAAAGCCCCCTCACCCCAAGTCCAGGCCATTACCCATTTAAACTGAATGTCTGTAGCTGACAATAGAGTGCACACACCAGAGTCTGTAGGAGAGTATATGGGCTAACTTTTGTCATTTTCTTCAGAAGGGCCAGAACCATATGCAGCAGCACCGGGCTTTTCAGTCTAGGTCGAAAGCAAATTCAGTGAAATCATGGCTAGAGCAATCTCTCTTGCCCTTTCCTCACCATTTTGTGAATAACCATTAAACATATGCTACCAGTATCTACAATACTGTTGTTATTCAAGAATAAAATGACAACACTTCAAGAAAAGAGGTAAAAATCCTTAAAGCAATGAGTCCAGATGTTCATCCCAATACTTGGGTCTTGTCAACAGAGCACTGTTGGTCGCTCTCATCCATTTTTGCTTGGCCAGACAAAAAAATCTCGTTCAGTTATAAAACCTCATGCATTTTTCTGAATGTCTGCTGTGAGCAGTTTTTCTGAGGAGATACCCAAATGGCCATGTTACAAAACATGACCATTGGCTAATTGATAATAATATATCTACATTGCTAATTAGTATCTGCAGACTGGTCTCACTTCTAATCCAACCTCTGGCTTAAATATATCTAAACTTTAGACCTATTCCTGACAGAATGTTTGTGATTTGGAGACTGACCTTTGGAGAGATTTCATCTCTTCTTGTGAACTTTAATCTCCTGTGACAAAATTGAGCACATTTGCTGACAGAATGGTTTCTGTGAAGGACTCTTGAGATGAACAAACAGATGAGGTTTTACTGGGATGACCTGATTACAGAAGGCTGGAGAGAAATTTCTTGGCTAGGATTTTAAAACATACCCAATACTGAGTATGCCTAATCTTCTGTTATTTTACCTATGTATAATGGAACCAGTGTTGGGCCAGTGATGAGGTGTCTTGAAAAAAATTGCATCCAAAGTGATCAAGTCTTTAAAAGAAAATAAAAGTCAGCAATAAAATTCTCAGTTGAAAGGTCAGATAAGTGGAACACTTACAATCACAGCAAGAGGTCTACAGACTGTTAAGCAACAGTTGAAACATGAAAGAGAAATCTAAAGATACAGAGGAGCCTGTGAGACCTCCTTTAACCACTGATTTTCACTAAGACAAAGGGATCAGAGCACCAGCTTCAGAAAAACTGTTATACCCAGTAATCACGGAGACCCTGGACAAAGAAAAAGGATAATCAAGAAACAATTTGCTGAACTGAACTCTGAATTTGTCTCCAAATATGAAGAGGCTGAGAAATCTCCTCTACAGCTCAGAAGAGCCAGGCAAAGGAATGAGCTTGAAGGGCAGGTGAGGAAAGGCTTGAAAGCATTTTAGGTTTTTACCTGTCCTTACACTGTTAACACCACAACATTTTCATGCTGAATTGCCTTGCAGAAACAGAAATGAAAAAGGAATTAATAAGTAGAACAACTGCTCAGCTAATTAATGACTGATGTCTTTTCTACAGTTTCAGCTTCTTCTTAACAGGTGTATGAAATCTAGCCACAAATTCTAGAAATCATTCACATGGCACTAAGAGGCCATGTGTGAGTATATTGCTACACTGACTATGTGATAGGAGATTAATAGTTTGTATGCAGTGTTGTTTTCCAAATTTTGCAAACCAGACAAACACTCTTGATCCATAGGATCATGCATTTCTTTAAAAAAAAAAAAAGGAGGGAAATTACATACAAAATTAAAATAAAATATTAAAACCACAGAAGCCTACTGTCAATAAAAGGGATAATAAATTCTAAGGTCATTATTAGCTTCTTCTGATTAATAAAATGCCCCAAAAAGGAAGGGAAAAAAAGTCTTCTATAGTGACACTGGAAATTTTTGGAGCATGCTAACAAAAAGTAGTGGAAGCAGTGGAAAGGACCCAGCATTGTTATGTAGACTCAACAATTTAGAAATAGTCTTTCCATTGGAACATTCTTATTTGTTATAATAAAACATGTTTCATGTGAAACTTTACTGTCAAGGTCTTGGTTTTTTGTTTTTAACTAAAGCTCATCAAACTTACTGGACAAATATTCAAAACCTGCCTGGACTACTTTATGAAAACTCAGCTGTACAGGGAAATTAGAGCAAGACAGAAGTGTAACTGCTCAGAAACAATAGGGAGAGAAATAAAAAGAGATGTGCTTATTTCTCATTCAGCATTCTCAGCATTAAACTTCCTCTTAAAAAACCTCCCTGACTACGAATGTGAAAGGAACACAAGTAACATACGGTCTGGAGAAAGGTACCCTTAGAACAATATATTGAATTTATATCCTGTATTTATATATTTATAATTATACTGTAATTTATATCCTTCACTGAATCAGCACAGAAAAAGGTTATCTGAGCAACTGGAGAATTAATTCCAGAAGATTAAACAAAGTTGTTTCTGTACAAAAGTGTAAGCAAAATTTTGAATGGCTCTATGGATCTGTGTCATTGCTTCCCAGGGATTCTCAGGCTACTTTGTAAGTAGCTGAACTTCTCAGTTTTTTGCTAAGGAAAGGGAAAAAAGAATAAAAAAAAGAAAAAAAGTAAATGTAGTTTGATATTTTCCCTTGCTGTCAAGTTCTGACAGCAGTTGTCATAGCTAGTGCAGTTAGCAATTCAGATGTTCCAATAATATATTTCAAGACATTAAAAGCTTCTATTTGCATGTTAAACTTGAGAGGGGAGTACTTTTGTCTTTTCATCCTAGGGTTTTTTTGCTTTATGGTTTAGCATCATTTTATAAATATATATATTTAATGAGAGTGATTTCTATGAAAAAAAATCAAAATAATTAGCTGATTCTAAATCTGGTTGTTGAAAAGTAAAGGTGCCAAGACTCACAATAAAATAATGAAATTCAACAGTAAAATTGCCACTAAAAAAAAATCTTATATGTTCTTATATATTCCTATATTCAAATATGTCTTTGAAAGGAGTAAATACAATTGTCTCAGAAGAATAAGATTTTCAAGTTATATTATTTTTTATCTCTGATTTATCCTTCTAGAAAGTTTTCATAATTTCATTGAAAATTATATCCTTTGATAAAATGCTTCCAAAGCTTATGGCAACATTTTCATGTTCTATTTGATTCTCTGATTTCTTCATAGCAATTTCTATTGAGGTAAATTACATTTCTACTGAACCTCACAAGCTTAATCTTTGAAATCTTTAAGCTTTTTCAATAATGTTATACTTAGAAAGACACACTTGAGAAAATATTAGA
This sequence comes from Gorsachius goisagi, assembly GCA_018403395.1. Classification (NCBI taxonomy): domain Eukaryota; kingdom Metazoa; phylum Chordata; class Aves; order Pelecaniformes; family Ardeidae; genus Gorsachius; species Gorsachius goisagi. The sequence continues at coordinate 19,422 of BOSO01015538.1, read as the reverse complement.
ATAGGGTACCATAAGAAATTTCATTACATATGAAGAAACAGTACAACAATGTGCATTTGTTTGTGCTTTGCTCCTGAACAGAATTTATGTAAGTATTTAAATACTATGTTGCAAAGCCAAAGTGAGATTGAAAGCCCTACTGTTATGGAAATTGCCATTAAATTTTCCATTTTCTTCACTGAGAAAGTCTTATTAAACAAAAATACGTGGCCTGTACAGCAGATATTTTTATTTCCCCTCTTGTTTGAGTATGGCTATCCAAAGCAGAAAACCCACTCCCATTTTGCACTGAACATAAATACTTACCAACAAGCCTGGAATACAAAACGTACCTAGTGATAGAAAAGATGATGTCCACAGAATCTCAAATACCACTGTGCATTACTAACTAAAATGCACTGAAATAGAGTCTAAGGATCTTGATTATGAAACCAAACCTTATTTTTCTGGTTGTTGCACAAGGAACAATAAAGCTTGACAGATTAATCCAGAAGCTTGACAACAGAGTTTTTAAGTGAATGTTCACGTTGTGCTGGTCTCCTAAGCATCCTACTTACAGCTTCATCACAAGGGAAAATCAGAGGTAGTGTGACAACATAGTAGAGCAGAGTTATACTTTGGGAAACAATATATCATAAAACCTAGTTGTTAACAGCTTTATTTTTATGCTGCTCTAAATTACATCAAAGAGCATTTTCCCGATGTCAGTGTGTAGCATGAGAACTGGGAAGAATATACCTAGCTTTGAATCACCTTCTTTCCTTGCCCCTTTGTTGCACCAAGTGCAAGCAAGCTGTTTATTTGAACCCAAAGCCCTTTGGACAGTGTCAGCTCAACAAACAGATATGATATATGGCTACTCAAACTCCTCCTCATCTGTTGCTATGGCATTTTGCCTGCTCACAGGGTGATTGGACAATTTGCTATGAAAGTCTGCACCAAAGATCAAAAGCTCTCCTGTGGCACAGTGCTGCCTCTGCCATCTGTTTTGCATGATGTTTGACAGGTCCAGGGAAGAATGGATGAGAAGGCAATACCATGTAATGCTTTTACCTATTTTTCCTCACTAGCTGACATTTTGTCCCACCTTTCTTCCACTTGCTACTTGGAAAAACATGGAGAAAAAACAAACTTCAAAACACAAAAGAAAAAAACAACCAGCCTCCTTCAGGTTAGACTTCAATCTGTAACTGAAGAAACTTATAGCAGTCACTAAACAGAGACTAATAGATATCATAATATATGGAACAGCTGCAAACACCCTTTAGGAAGCAACAAAAAACCCTTACCAGAAATCTTAAGAGTTCCCAACAATATACAGCGAGTTGTGCACTGGTACACTGTTGCTAGCATGTGCTAAATAATGTTAAAAAGTCATGCAGAAAAAAGTGATTTAGAACAGAAAGCAATATGAAACCTCTCTGAAAGAAAAGCATTGGGGGAAAAGTGGAAAAGATTCAGCAACAGCTACTTGTAATCAGATTTCTGGGAGACAGGGTTGCAACATTCTTTAAAAGAATTTTTAAAAGGAGTGAATGAATGGCAGCAGATTAAATTAAATTAAATGATAATTTACTGAGAATGTGCCAGTCTAACTTCAGTCATGTGAGCCGTTGTAAAATGATTGCTTCTTATCCATCACCGTAGCAAGGCAGGAGGCAGTAAGAAGACACTGCCCTTCATTAAATGATGGAAACTGTGTTGACTAAATTGCAACAAATTTTGCAATGTTCTAGTTTCTGTTTCTTACGAGATATGGTAGAGATCCACCGATTTATTTCCCTGTCTCACAGCTCTTTTAAGATAGTTTTTCTGCTATATTAAAGGCAAAATAAGTATGAGCATCTGACTAATATCTCATTTGCCTTTATAAAAGAACATTACAAAGACATCCAATGCAATTTTTAAGGCCTTCAATAACTGCTATTTCTGAGTACACTCTAAACCACAAACCTGATGAAAGTTTCCTATTTATCATCCCTGACCCTTTCAGATTCCCAAATGTTCTCACTATAGGGACTGAAATGAAGACAGAAATATTTTTCTCACCACAGGCAGTCACATCTCTCCACCTCCCTATGTGGGAGAGTTCTTGCGTTACCAAAGGATACGCCTGCAACTGAGCGCATAGAGGCATTTCTTGGGTCCAGAGGAACAGTTATTGCCATGCAGCAGCTCCCAGAAATGTTCAAGAGAACAGCTATTATGATGAAGCTAATATAGCTAGTCCTCCAAAGAAAAGCTTCATTTCTAAATTATTTACACATGTTAATTTTTTCTTCCCATGCTGTTATGCATTTGAATTGTTTTGCTCTCATTTATAGCAGTACGCATTACGGCTGAGATTTTCAAAGCCATGAATCCCTTTGGTGGCTTTGAAGATCTAAACCTAATCTTTTAGTTTATGCTCATTTACAGTGGGTTTGCAAAGGAGGATGCTCTTTCATTTCAGCAGGCAGCTTATGCAAATTAGTTTTCATTATCAGATGCCCATCCTTCAGTATCGTCATTAATTAGCAGACTAGATACTGTGAAAAATGTCTTTAGTTGGTGATTATAATAGGCAAAAATGAAGACATGCTTTCTTTGCTATAAGAACTTGCAGAAATTACATAATCGATACATTTACTGCAAAATATTTCTGGCAGTACAATGGCTAATTTTATATTAATATGATAATGAGCATAAGAGATTTTATTAGTATTTTTGCATGAAAAAGCTGTAGTACATTTCATATTAAATGAATGCCGCAAAACGTTTGGTAATGTATACTAAGAAATGCAAACAGTAATCCACACTGTGAAAAGAGGTGTTAAATGTTGTTTCTGAGCATTACAACATCAAAATCATAAGACTTCTTTAAAGGAAAGATCCAATTCTTGTTTTTTCAGCAGGTCCAGGAATGAATGGATGAGAAACTGGCTTACAGTAAAAGTGCAGCTGCTCAATACCAAATAAAAATGCCTCCTTAGTTTGGGGTTGTTGTGGGCAAGTTTGTTTTCAAAATCAAATCTAGCAATATCTCCTTAAGTTATTTTCCAAAAGACACTGTTGGAAACCTCTGTCTAACCCACTGATTCCCCCTTCCAAACCAACATTTTACGGTCTCCTCCAGGTGCCTTACCCACTTTTCAATTCTTCTATTGTTTACCACCTTAAATAAATAGTACTCTCCTATACATTAATACTATATCAGATATGATACTGTATAAAAAAATGGCTAAATAGGGTCTCCTATACTGCCCCCAATACCCCAATCACCCTATTATAGCTCTTCTAAAGGACTCATTACAAAGGAACATTGAATTAGTCTAATATAATCTACATTGGGATCAAATGTATATATTTCTTTTCCTCTCTTTTACTTCAGGTTTAGCCATCATGTCCATCAAAATATAAGTTTTTGTAGTACTGAAGTCATACTAAGGAGATGAAGCATTCTCATTCAACTCTATTTTGTTTTCCATGTTTCTTTTTTCCAGTCATTAAAGTGGCATTGACAGACCCATTAAAAATTTATGGTTTCACGTGCCATTATTTTACAGTAGAGATTATCCAGGCCTCCTGATTTCAGTACAGAATAAAAGTTAAATTTTGATCCCACTTTTGATAGAAGTTTTATTATTATTCCCATGTGGTCTCTCCTACCAGCCTCAAATATGTGATCAGCATCCTTATAAAAAAACTGAACTATTTATGTAATGTTTGGAACACACCTAAATTCTCTTTAATCTCTAACCTAGCTTCAGTATATCCCTTCCATTTTCTCTTTTGCCGAGTAACCTTTTGGTGTTTTCCCCAAATACTTTCTCCTGCGTCTTGACATTTGGTTAAATAACAAAAATGGCTATTAATCGCATAGCTCACAATACCCAGAATACAAAGAATAGAGCTGCAGAGAATATTTTAAACAGGCAAAAACCTTAATCTTCTAACTTTAATCGCCACACAATAGATTTGCTCATTCCAGCAAGGAAAGGTGTATTTCTTTGCTTTGTCACACAGGGTTCATTTATATTAAGTACAGAAGAAAGGAAAACTTCCTTATGGGCTGCAGCTGATGCACATCTCAGATGTCAGATTAGCAACCTCTCTGGGTTTATGCAGAATTAACTGATATCCACTGGGATCTGAAGGATAACCCCTTCCTTAAATAAGGGAAGCTGCAAAGCAGCCTGCAGAAGTACACATTCAGTGCCATATCCCCCCCACCTTACTCCTCCTGTTCACCCAGGGGGACCATGGGTCCTTCATCCTTTCTAAACAATTACTGCTATACCTACTCCAATCTTCAGCCTGTCTCGGAGAGAATTTTTTCTGAGGTTTTCTGTTTCTGCTGCTGACATGCATCATTTAAGCTTGTTCAGTCAGTGACCCTCTACCCTTCCTCCTTTTTCTGAAGTTTCAAATCTTGCTACTTCTGCTCTGAATGTTCTCACTTCATACTTTTCAGCAGTCAAGATTTTCCTGTAGTTGATTTTCATTGCTAATCCAGAGTATGCATGGTATTTTAACTGTGAAGTTTCATCTCTGATACCCCAAAGAGAAAGTTAGAAGCTATCCCAGAATAAAGGAGTGGTATGAAAGTGAAAAGGAGATTTGGTATATCATGGAACTTTCAATATTCAAGACATAAAAGGAAAAAAGAAGATTGGGAAACAACTGACTTCAGAAATAAATGTTGACACAAAATGCCTACAGAAAATAACAACTTAAGAAATCAGTTAGTGTTAAACCTTTTGAGTAATTGGACCCTGTGTTTGTGTACTGTAAATCTAAACTTGACTCCAATCCCAAGAAAATACAACACAGTTAAAGAAATATGCCAAGCTGATGATACAGCTTTAGGTGCTCCTATCCACTGTAAGTGTATGCAATCTTGGAAAGTAGAAATCACTACCACTTCCACATAAGGTCTCAGCATTTATGAAAATGGAAGGGAACAGCTCTTTTGTTGGAGAGCTCTTAGCAGGTGAATACCAAATTCACTGGTAATATAACAACATAAATGAATATATTGTTAAAGCATTTAGTAAAGATAAACACAAGAAAGACAGGCAGTGGCTAAGAGAAGAAAAAAGTGGAATGAACAGCAGTAAAATAATTGGGTCATGTATATATCTTAACAGTTTCACTCTGTTAAAATATCTCTGCTAAATCAGACAGTATATCCTTATCGTATTGCATTATCCCTGACAGATGGACATAAGAAGACATACAAAAACTAAGCCTAACTCTAAATGACAGTACAAAATCGATAATATAGTCAATACAGCTTCAGGATACAGGAAATTATCTGAGTATATTAGTTAAATGTGAATCCACATATGGAAGTGTGTCAGGGAGAGAGGGGGAAAATGAGTGTGAATAGTTTCATGCTGATATACATGCCTGCGTAAAGCAGACAAATTGAGAATTAAGCTGAATTCCAAACAACCAAGATGATGAAACACCACGGAGAAACAATTTACTTACGCCAACGTCAGCTAACACATACATGAGCAATTTGAAATAACTATGAAAAGACACACCACTACCATTTCAGTTTCCTGAGGCAAGTAATGTAATTTAGAAATGCTTAAACTTTTTCCATTAATCTTGCTGCAGAAAAGGAAAAAGTAAACACAGTATTTTATAGTGTTTTGTAGTTATAGTTAAACTCAGGGAGATTACTACTTTCATTTGCTCACTCTTTGTCCCTACACTTCTGAGCCACCATGCTCATTTTTGTACCAAGACTCAAATTTCCCCTTTCCTCTGCCATGCTGACAGTAAAGGTTTTCCACCTCTTAAGCCACATGAGCTGAGTCTCAATCATGTAACAGTTCTTTGCAGACTTCACTGATGTGTCAGAGACTGTGAAAAACAAACCACATGCATTAATAGGTGTGGATGTGCCTCCAGCTGAACCCTCTGCATCCCGACTCTCATCATTCACAGCCATTTGGCCATTGACCCTCTTTTTCACGGGAAAGGCAATGGGCCAACCTGGAAGGCTCTCAGCGTTGGGATCTAGCCTACTGGCTGGCAACAGGACACACACGTAGGTTGTATTTTGGATGGAGGCATTCTTCAACCTCTCCATTGGAACAGTGATACATGAACATATTCCAGATTTGTTGGAGCAAAGAGCAGGAGCATGGCTCTCTGCACATTAGCAATTGAACCTTCAACTGGGAGAGCAAAATCCACAGTTCTGGTCACAGAGCCAAGTCTAATTCTGTGTTTTACATTAAACTGCCACTGGCTCCCCTTATTCTGAAAAATTACACTGAAAGTAAGTGATATTAAAATGTCTGCATGGACTTTATATTTGCTGCAAAAGCCTGCTAAATGGTCTTGCTCATGGCTATGGCTGTATCTAAGTTTTCAAGTAGTAACATTTACAGAAATTGATAAACAACCACAAATAAAAGAGGCATCTACTACCCATCAGAGTTTTTCCTGTGGGCAATAACAACTGTGCAGTAAGTCTTAATTCACTTTCTTTTTTGTTTTTGTTCCCATTACTAATACAGAGCATCCTAATTTACTATGCCAGAACTGAAAATTCTGTTTGCAGGTGCCACAAACACTGCAGTGAAGTCAGGAGAGAGACAACAAGGTCTAAGGAGGTCGCTATTCACAATGCTCCAGGCAGCAAGTAGGGGAGGAGGTAGATCAGCCCATTGCAGACCTTTTAGTGCTAAAGAAAATGCAAGAATAGAAACTCAACTTCAGAGAACAAATGTGAACTGTCAGGGATGATGAGCTGGATGAAGCAACAGCCTTTCTTTTATCTATAAATTTGGTGAAAACCACAATGGGGGGGGGGGGGGGAGAAGCTAGAGGCACTGCTTAAGTACTATGTGGCTCATTCATCAAACTGGATTCCTGTGATAGAGACATTAGGAGATACACTTTTTCTCCCTTCTATTCCCTCTGTTTTGGACAGACTGACACAGACTAGCTTCAGGAAGTAAATGTGCAACTTAATTTTGATGAAACAATTACTAACTCAGAGCTGCAATGTAGCAGAAAAGTTGGAACAAAACGCCCCTTCCCAGACAAAAATGCACATACTTGATGTTATTCCATAGTTCAGGAACACTTGAAATCTTTTGATTATGTAGAAAATCTTTAATATCTGCACTGGAATTGATATTTCCATGAACCAATACAATGACATGTACTAAATATTTGCATATTTATAATGAAATTACTGAACTATATGTTTGAAAAATGAAAAATCCATTAAAAAAAATGGTATTTGCTGGTTGAAAAAACGTAACTTTGTTAAAAGAGCATCCAGTGAAGTGGATGATCTAGCAATAAGATAAGTATAGAAATCTCAACTACCTTATGAGATGAGCATTTAGAATTGATCTTAGAGAATGCAAAATGTGATTTCAGCTTTCTCCCTTCTCTGCTTTCTTTAGCACAAATTATTCCATTTTAAAGACTCCACTATATAGGATAGTACCATGACATTTCCACAAGAAGATAAATAAAACTCAAATTAATATATATGTTGTTGTACCTCACTTTCTTTGTCACAGGCACTAAAATAATAATCTGGTAGGTTATATTTAAGTATAGGTAACAAAAAACTGTGCTTATGGGAAAAGACAACATGTACATATTCGGGCAAGGGAAATTAAAAGTTAATACAGAATAATACTCTAAAAAGCAGTACTGTTGATGCCATCACTGTATACTATTATGTCAAACCTGTCATTACAGAGAAGTCTCAAAGCCATATATGCGTCATGGTTTAACTCCAGCCGGCAACTGAGGCCCACACAGCTGCTCGCTCACTCCCCCCTGGTGGGATGGGAGAGAGAATCGGAAGGGTAAAAGTGAGAAAACTCGTGGGTTGAGATAAAGAGTTAAGAGGTAAAGCAAAAACCATGCACAAGCAAAGCAAACCAAGGAATTCATTCACTGCTTCCCACCAGCAGGCAGGTGCTCAACCATCCCCAGGACAGCAGGGCTCCGTCACGCATAACGGTGACTTGGGAAGACAAATGCCATCACTCTGAAGGTGTCCTTCCACCCTTCCAACTTCTTCCCACAGATTTATATAGTGAACATGACGTCATATGGTGTGGGATATCTCTTGCGGTCAGCTGTCTCAGCTGTGTCCCCTCCCAGCTTCTTGTGCCCCCCCAGCCTCCTCGCTGGTGGGGTGGGGTGAGGGGCAGCAAAGGCCTTGGCTCTGTGTCAGCACTGCTCAGCAGGAACAAAAACATCCCTGGGTTGGCAACACTGTTTCCAGCACAAATCCAAAACACAGCCCAATACCAGCTACTGTGAAGAAAATTAACTCTGTCCCAGCCAAAACCAGCACAATGTATTAAACAGACTTTTGACCTACAGTTTTCAAAACACCAATTCTGTCAGAATTGCAAACCCTAGTTCTTAGGATACCAAAACAAAGAAATTTATAACACACCATAGAAATCTCATGGGGAAGGCTTGCTAGGTTGTCTAATGCAGAGATTTTCCAGCTGCTCCTTTACTGAGTGGTTTGTCAAGTTAATGAATAACTAACTGACTGGACTTCCAACTGAAAATTCCCTCTTGCCAGCATTTTTGGCCCTGTCTTTTAGCTCAAAGTACTATTCTATACATATATGGAGAAAAGCCTTCTGCGTTTTCATTCCTGATCTCACAGACTTGAGAAGAACATTGTGCACAAATGTGTTCCCAGAACCATTTGCAGAGCAGAAGCTTGAATACCCACTTGCTCCATAATTTCTTTTGCTCAGCTACAAGAGAATCAGAAAAAAAAAAAAGGCACAACCCAACCATCACTCAGAGACCACTGAATCCACTGCTTTCAACAGCATTGGTCAGGCCTTGTATTATGTTGTCTTTCCACCTGCCTTATGGAATGATTTATGACCACTTGCTCAGTAAACTTAAAATATAACTGAAATACCTCACTCTGCTCCTTACACTGAGTACAAACTTTAGGCGTATTGACAAATCTTTGCCTTTTTTTTTTTTGTGCGGAGGGGTAGAATACCTAAAATACTAATTCATGTTCAGGAATATGTAGTTCATCTTGAAAAACAGAGGCATATGGAAAAGTGGTGCATCACTATTTTAAGCAAGTTTTGTAGATGATCTGATACAATACCCATGAAATCTTCCTATTGTCTTTAACAAGCATTAGATTAAGTGATTTGGAGTCTGTGTATGCAGACTGCCATAGCTATTGTATCATGAGGAAGAACATCTGAGTGCTAATGTATAATAACATTAGCATTGAAAAAGAGTGAAAAGCACACATAAGGAGCTCCATAAATTCATTATAAAACCCTTTACTAAATGTTATTTAACATTTGCTCCTGAGGCTTAGTGTTACACTAAATTAATACTGTTACGGTTTCTATTCAACAGATTCCCTTTAAGTATTACATAAGAGATTAAAACCCACACTGTAGTAACAATGAGAATCACATTTAATCACATGAATAACAAGAATTTGTCTTTAATGTCTTTATTTTATACCTTAAGACCCTACATTATAGCCCAAAGCATAGTCTGAACATCTGTTATTTTTCAGGTTAGCATCAACATATATGGACAGCTGCATGGATGTGTAAATAAAACAATTTCAGAATAATGAACATGTAAATATTAAGATATCTGACACAGCATAAAATTCCGTGATGTACAATACTCTAACCCATTAAAGACAACTTGATTAGCCATTGACTTCAGTCATGTGGCACTGTGCACTTTAGAATTATCCACGAAATTTTCAAGAAAGGACCCTCCCATGTATGGGGGAAAAACATTTTCTGTATCGAGTTTTTGTCCCTTGCTGGGGGACACATGGGTTGTGTGCATAACTAGCGAATTTGCAAAACTTCTAAAACATTTTGAGGGATAAGGAAAGGAGAAGACGACAACATCCAGGAAATAGACTCTGAAACATTCAGGCAGTCTCAGTGAAGAGATGTCACTACTCCTCAGTTCCAGTTCAGTGATACAGGTGTTGCATTGGGGCAACTTCCCAAATACACTTGCCAGAACTGTTAGAGACTCACAGGAAAGCCTCCTCATTCAGTCCATCTCCCACTGTCTTGCTGCATGCCAGGGATATGCCAGCAGACTCTTCTCACTAGAATGCATTCTTTCCAAAGCAGATCCCCTGAGCATTTCCAGCTCTAAAGCTACATTAGCTTAATAAAGAAATACATCCTGCTCTCCTCAGCATCAGTGTCAGGGTGCTGGTCTATCAATCACTGCTCCCCTCCAGACTAAAATGTCAACAGTTTGCAAACTTCACTAGACCTACTGCAAGTGCCTTACCAGTAGCTAAAGAGTAAAGTATTCGAGCTAGAAAGAGCTAAAAAAAGCCATTGCAATAGGGATATACATTGTAACAAAACAATCAATAATTTTAGAGAGATTTTATAAAGAAATTGAACAAAAATGACATATCAATATATTTTCTTTAAGAGTAATTTAAATATCTATCCGGGAGCTAGGATTCCATTGCCAGGCAAGGCCACCATCAGGAACACTGCTGTCACTAAAGCCAATTGCAACCTGGGGATAAATGTATTCTTATACACCTATTTTCTCCCTCTGGTATTTCAATCAAATGCAAACCTTTCCGATGACACTGCTCTTTGAAGAATTCCTGTGGGATTTAGACTGTATTCCTACTGAGATCTTAAATTAGGGATTGTGCCACAGAGCTTGGGAAGTACTGACATTCCTAGGGCATGAGTAATTAAAATCTGATCAGACCTACAGAGATTAAAGGGACACTTCACGTACCATTTAAAATGTAAGCAAAGTATTTACCCCTTCTGAAAAAAAAAAAAAAAAAAAAAAAGACTGCCACAATTCCAAGCATAATTTATGTGAATATATTTTATTTCAGACTAATACATGCACTGACACTGAAAATTGCCACTTACTCTTCTGAACATATATTGGTTGTGATTCCTTGGTTCTCTATCTGCTTTTCATGAGCACAGGTATAATAGTAATCAAATGACTCTGACCTTAACACGAGTTTGGGAGGAACTACCTCCATCTGCAGTTTTGGAGGATCCCATGACAGCTACTCCCCATTCTGCCTGTGCCCCTCTCCAACCCCTTCCGCTGTGTATCCAACACCTGGAAACATTACACTTCATCTTGAAAGTACTTTCAGGTCTTGCCACTTTCAGCTGAATAAGAACTTTTTTTATACCATGCACTATGCTTCACTGCATGAGGTTCACTTTTTAATATCACTTAAAAAATATTTTAGTCTTTTTAATTCTGACTATACAGAGTCATATCCTCCAGGTACAGACACAATGGTGTCCTGTAATAAATGTGTGCCATCTTCCACTAGTAGAAGTTACGTAAATTGAGTTAAGTTGACTTTGAGCTAAGCTCTGGGTAATACTGAATGTCCAGTTCCTGAGCTGAAATCTCATATGATTTGGCCCATTACATACTATACATTTAATTTTAGTCCAATTTAATTTTAAACTAGTTGCCAGAGTAATGAAGTTTTCCCTGCAAAGTCATTCAAGCAATATAAATTCCGCTCACACCCAAGTAGACATCCACAATTGCATCTGGGAAAATGAAATTCGTTTTTCTGACAGTTCTGATGCTTTCATTTTGCTCATTGGTGATGTTCTTCTGTCATACTTCTTCTGTCATTCCTCTCCTCTGGAAAATTTCAGTTGTAGTTTTCTCACCTTGTTTAGGAAAGAATTGTTAAAAATGCATGTTATTTAACCTTAATAGTAATAAAAGTGTCGGGAGTACCTGTCATATTTCAGTCCCTAAAAAGCCAAAAAGAAGGTAACATTTTATATGATGGAACAGGCTAGCCATGGTCAGGTGATCTGAGAGTAAATAAAAAACAACCCTGAGGTTATCACTAACCTTCAGATCTCCTTCTTATTTAAACATATATCTGATTTTAGGGGGAGGAGAAAGTAATTTAGGTCTCCAGAGACCTACATTTAATTAGTTTTAAATCCATTTCTACACCAAATGCCTCAGAGGGTGATTTCATCTTTAAATACATCTAATTGGATGTGTTTTAATTGAGAAAGCCTACAACATGCATAATAGAACTACCAGGAGTTAAAGTACAGTTTTGTATTTTAATGTGTTTATATTTAATTTAAAATTCAGTAAACAGGGTTTCACTCTCTGCTGGAGTAAATTGGTGAAACCCAATTAACTTCAAAGGGACTGTTCACAGTGTGTAGCATATGTGAAAGTCTTGGATGATTAGAGTCTAAGGACACCTGCAAAGCATCATTATAGTGTCAATGGAAAGAAAATATTTCAGACTCCTCCTGCAACACCTCTGAGAAGTTCAACTTGATAGTGGGAGCGGAGGGAAAATTGCTGTTCCTTCATTTGATTGAATTACATCTTGAGTTAAATTATTAATTTTGAATTAAAATATTAAATTGTTATTAAAATTATATTTATTTGAGCAGAGGAAATAAGCTGCATTTGATAAATTGCATCCCTCCATCCTGCTATGGATGTGTGAAATACTGCTATGTATCTATGTGAAAACATTTTAGAAATACTGACAACACTAAATATTCCAAGCAAAACTAAGCTTCTGCAATACAGTTTTACCACCTGAAAACTTTTCTGCATTTAAACAGTTCATTAAGTGGTGCATCAAACTTCCAAAAACTGTACGCACATGAGTCCTGTCAGTGTTACTCCATGTAAAACAAGGTTTATACGACGTGGACCTAAATTAGTTCTTGAATAGTTACATAAGTCAACTATGCATATTTTTTCTTCCTACCTTACTTATTAGATTAGAAACTTCCTTTGGAATAATTTGAAAGAACTAAAACACATTACTGAAAAGTTGTTAGTGTTGGTGATTTTGCAACTAAATGTTTATGAAAGAATATACAAATACTTTGATTTAAAATGTGCACATTGCAAATATCCATTCAAATCAAAATAATTTGAGTTCAAATTTAAAACTACTCCTTAAAAATATTATCAGTAGTTTTACTATTTTGTAATACAGTTAAACAGTGAAAAGGTCTTAAACTGTATTTTCTGTCAACTCCACTTTCCAGCATTTACTTTGGCCTATAATCTTCTTACAGAAATATCATTTTGTAGAGAGAAATATAGACCCAATATGAGGATGTTAACCGGGTACAAATGTTTGCTTCTGAGTGCAGAGATGTGTGCCCTTCTGTTGTAACAGCACTGGAAGTTATATCCAAAACTGGGATTTGCTCATCTGCACATCTACCTCCTGTTTCATTGTGAGCGTCTCTAAATAATTTGAGTACCTATTTTTTATACACTCAAGAAATAAATATCTCCTGTCATTGGACTAAAGCAACTACCAATCTGCATAATATTAGTGCTGTAGCTTTGAATGAAGAAACAAACAAAACCCAGGAAGCCTTTCCTCCTAAACCATTCACTAATTTGTGACTTTCCAACATGTATCTCTCCATTTTCTCTTTCTCATTCATGCAATCTTTCTAATTTTACCATGTTTTGACGGCAAAAGGATAAGAACGACATTAACAGCTGTTCTCTATGTACGTATCAACATTCTCTTTCAATGAGGAAATAAGACATCTAGAAAAATAAAAACTAAGTTATGATAAATACTAACTCCCTATTTCTTGTGTATTAATATTTCCTGGTAATAAAATTATCTTCTCTTGGAGTTAAAGCAGTTTCCTGAGTGGAAACAGAACAGCTGCTTTTCTATCAGGAACATATAAATATTTTTATTAATTTCCTGACTATATTTGCTTTTCTGATGCTATGCTTTGATTTCTCATTTGTACACTTACTTTTATAACCAGTTTGGAATAAACTTTAATTCTGCATCCAATCTTTGCTGATACTAATAAGCTCTGTAAAATGAGCTTTCATGTATAACTAGGAGGATCAATTACTGTCAAATCTAAGATGCTTTATAATAACTTTCAGACAAACCAAGAGAGTGGACTACGCACACAGTACAACACAGAAACAGGACAGAGATCCTTGAGCAAACCTTTATGTCTACACAGCACGTGCAGAGATACATCCAAAAGGTAACATAGCAACTTTAGCATGATTTTGCATATTTTGTATGGTGTTCTTCTACAGTATGTATAGAAAAGCTCAGAGGATTGTCCGAATGCTACGGAAAAGGTACTCAAAGTGTTTCTGATTCCCTTTTATGCACAGGAAAACAGTAAAAAGACTAATATGAAAATAAGTAAAGCACAAAGATATCACGTAACAACCCTCTGCCAATGCACAGTAATTGCCCTACTTATCCCATGGGGAAATTCTTTCCCCAGACTTGCAGGATTAGAATCCATCTGCTGCTCTCTCAATTCAAAGCGTCCACTCAAGCTCTATAAGTCTAGCATGAGTGTACAGAAAGTAGTCTAACCATGACAGCTTTGGATATTAGTGCTAACTGGTTTACACTCCAGAGAAGGGTGCTAACGCTGAGAACAGCCATGCAAGCAACTTGAAAGAACATTCCCGGAGATTAGGAGAATGAACTACTCAATTAGCAGCAAAAATTATAATGTCTTCTTCAGAAAGTAAGAGTCTCCCCAAGAGAAAATTAGGCTAAGTGAAGCTACATAGATGCTTCTAGTCTTTGTGTCATTATATTTAAATTTAACCAGGTATTCTTAAATATACACCACAGTCTGCAGCACAACATACCTTCAGCTGCTCTAAAGATGCTGTTTCATTAGAAATAGGCAGCTCCAATTACTACAATTTGGCATGCTGGTTAACACAAAGGAACAGCAGAGGCAACCCTTACTCATTTCCCTGAAAGAGAATTATGCATTGCAAAAATAACTGTCAGGAAGGAAGAAGTGCAGTAGTTATACAGTAGCTCTGGGTTCACTTTAAACTCCAAACTAATGGCAAAACGGTTGAGGAACTAACACATAAAGGACAAAAGAAGGATCAAGGACCAATTACTGGCAGCAGCTTTGTGAAAACTTTGTTGAACGTAAGGTCATAATCTTAACTGGAAAAGAATTACGATGAAAATTGCCCTGATAAGGACATCTACAGCTCATCTAAGTACACCAACAAAAATGGAATGAGAATAATCAGAAGGAAGGTCTAAAGAAGTTGCACAAACTGCAATAGCAGTAAAATTCAAATGATGGATTCTGTTGGAATGGATGTGGTTTTCCATCTACAAATATTCAGAAAACCTTGCAGGGAAACAAGGACTTGAATAACTTGTCAAATTTGGGAAGTTAAGCAGAGAACAGCTGATTATCTCCAGTTATTCTTTTTCTTCTAAGCACAATTTTATGGCATATTTTATGACATATTTATGACTTTATGACATAATGCAAAAATGGATGTGAGTCTATAATACATAGCACATGGGAGTAGAATCTCTTCATATTTTTACTGCACTGCGCAGGCACAAGATCACTCACACAGGCATAAATATTCTAGACTTTTGCCCAGGGATGCTACATCTTCCTGCTGGAAATATCTAATAAAAGTTTGAGCTGTTCAGAGTAAATGTGGCCAAGTGGCATGACACGGAAGCATACCATTGCCATATTTTTAAATAGTGGCAGTTGTGAATATTTTTCATGACACCTTTCTTCAGCTAAGTATCTTTTAATTCTGTGATTGGATTTGCTAGATTCCTGTGAATGTCACTGAATAAATCAGAACACCAGACCACATTCTCTGAATTTCTGCCACAAATTAACTGCCAATAATGAGTAGCAGATACTACTTTGTAGTAAAATAGACAGATGGTCAGTTAATCTTAGGCCTTGGCAAAAACCAAAAGAGAATATTATTAAATAATAAAATAAGTGAACACATCAAATCCAGTCTGTCTTAAGTCTGGATTCAAAAATTAAACTCTATTCATGTTATTCTTGTCCAAATATCATGAGTATATTACACCAAATAAAATTTCCCAGGGAAGTGTGACCTTCCAGAATGTTTTTTTCTATTCTCTTTACTGTAAAATTGCAGACACCTATGCTACTTCAAGTGAGGTTTTTATGGGATTAGCCTCTAAGATTTTAATTCTATTTGTGATTTTTTTTTTCATACTCAAAGTTGATGAAATAATAAAAGCCCTTATTGTGAATGCACCTGTGTCAAGACATTGTAGAAGATGCCTTTTTGAGAGTATGATTTCCTCCTTTGTACGCCAGGAGTAATGACTCCAAAACAAAGATTTATTTTAAAAGGGCAACACACCTGTACTTCAGGTGTTATGTCCCTATTTGTAGCAGTTACAAATATGTACATGAGAATCTATAAAAATAAATACATAAAATAAGACAAAAGCTAAATGCAATCTCTACTTCTTATAGTGCTTCCAATCCCACCCTTTGATAATATCTCTGCTTAATAATAACCCCCAAAAAGCAGTTCAGAGTGAAGTTGAACTATGACTGACATACACATTTTCTTCGCTAAGCAAAGTTCATAAAGACTCACAAGAGATTAAACGCTTTTCAGATAAAAAGGTTGTGACATGCATCTACGATCTATCATTCTGCACAGCAAAGGAAAAAGGTTATTCCTTTGTGTCTGTGGAGATTTTACTACTATCACCAACAACAAATACATTCAATACTTAAGTTCAAAGCCAGAAAAAAAATGATAAAACTGTAATTTCCATACTTTTAACAGTCCCAAATAAGTAAAAATAAAAGGAGGAAAATTGACTCAAATGGCATGAACAAAGGAGGAATCTCTTAGGGATAATCAGAGAGAAGGAAATATCTGACATTATATTTTGCAGAAAGATTTTCAGGAAAAACAGTCTTACAGAAACTGGGACAGCTGAATGCACAGTCAGGTAGACAAATGGAGATAAACACAAAGAAATGAATCACACACGTAAAAAGCGCAAAGCAACAAAACCCACAAAAAAACCCCCACCATAGGAGGCCCTGTACATAGTTGTTGAGGTCAAAACCCGCAGTAGCCCACCAACAGCACAGAAAAATGTCAAGAGAAAAAGAGTTATAAATCAGTCAAGCATTTCTGGGACAATAAGGTTTTTTTAAAATGGGAATTACTCCCAAAGCATAGGGATCATTCCATCTATCTATCCATCTATCAACCAGGAAGAAATTTGACATCTGGAAGAAACAAAGACTTTAACATAACAGACAATTCCATATTAACTACTAGAATTTCACATTTGCATATCAAGTGTTTTGCTTGGTATTTTCAGAATAAAGATTCAAGGTCAAAAACTCTGTAAGAAATGAAGAAACACCCTTGAACATTAACAGAAAAAAAATTATGAATTGCATTGGTTAATGTAAGTGCTAATGAAACCAGAAGTAATGGAAAAACCCTCATATAATTATTGAAATATGTTGGATAAATTCTATTGCCAGATGATATAGGTTATTACTTAGGAAGCTAGACAGAAAAGGGAAAAATAAAATCCTGGCCAACATTTTCCAGCAGCATATATGAAAAGCTTGGTCAGGATGATGGAAGAAATCTGTCTTCCACAAGGATTTTGTTAGAAATGCCACTTCTTTCAAATTAGGCAACAGAGTGATGTGAAGGAAAAATGAAATGGGAAAGAACAATTATTATAAAATGTGTGCAAAACTAACATCTTCTTTACACTCAGTGGTGAGGCAGCTAGATTTTTAATTAGAGTTCAATCATCACTGATTTTCCATCTGCTGGTGGGAGCTCTGTATTCCAGGTAGATTCACAGGAGGAGAAAAAAAGCTCAAAACCCAAACCCAAAAACACGCATTGTTCAAAGTTGGTGGTACAGTACATTCTTTGTAGCTTAACAGTATAAATTCACGATGCATTCCTAATCTGTCAACAGATCACTAGATTTAAGCCAGCATCTGATCTGAACCAGTACCAGACCCCTCGGGAACACAACTAACCAGAGGGAGGATTCAAGCCCTAGGTTTGCTGTGGGCCATTTTTTGATTGGTGGAAAAACCATCTAACTGTAACTTGAAACACCCTCTCCTCTGTTTCTGAACCACAGTGGATCTTGATGCTGCAAATGCAGAACACTATTAAACCGTGGCTAAAACCATGCAGTATCAGCAACAAAACTAATTCTTGAAATTTTGATTGCTACGACTGGAATAGGCCAGGAAAGTGCTAGGGAATCTTTTCACTTCTATCCATTCAGTCTGACCACCCCTTTTTAGGAATAACAGCACAGGGCACAGCTCTTCCAGCACTTTAAGCCAAGAAGAGAAAATTAAGTAAGAACTCGGCATGAAGGCAAGCAAATTCAACTCAGTGCTTTCATAAGCAGCTAAGCAGAGGTACCCAGTTTTGAAAAGTTTGCCTAGAATAACAAATAGGAAATCTGTAAAAGGTGAAGGAAGATGAATACATTGGTTTGTCCTTCCATTTTTCAACATCTTCAGAAAACTACATGCTGATCAGCCCTGTAATGCACAACTACTAGAAATGAAATAAAACCCAGGAAATATATCTTATAAGTTATTTTCAGGTGATTATTTTATGGGCTGGTGGTTTTTTTTTTTCTGTTTTAATATAGGAAGGGTTATTATATCACTAGGACAGTGTGAACATTTCTAGCACCTGAGGCTTTGCTGTTAAAAATAAAATAATTTTTTTTCCAGAAGTTTGCCTGAGAATGTCATTCACAAGAACCAGCTAACATCATAGCTCTATATGTAAATTTAGCAGTCAGACTCTCACCGCTTGTGCTTTGCTTGTTGTTTTGTTCCTTTTTTTACTTCTTTTGCATTGTATTTGTACCAGGAAAATCAACCAGATATCCCTATCAGTACGGATATACCACAAGGCTCAAAAAACCCAACACAAAAGAAAAAAATTAGCAAAAAACTCCACCTTGGAACAAAGGAAACAACAACGTCCAAACCATGTAAGTAGATGGGTTAGATGAGCTTCATCTCACCCAGCTCTCTTAAAGCGAGAAAAACATAATTGTAAACACAGACATTGAAAAGAAAAAAAGTCGCCCCATCAACTGGGATGGGTGGGAATAAAAATTTGCTGATTTAAGTGTGACATGTAGAAAGATTAATCAAAGGGTCAAGTCACATCTTCACAGGGAAGCCTCATCCACAGCCATCATACCATAAGTCAGGGTCCAAATCAACTATAACAGCACCCAACTCATCTTGAAATTATAACAATAATGACAAAATGGAAAATTAGTGTCGTGGTTTAACCCGGCTGGCAGCTAAGCACCATGCAGCTGCTCGCTCACTCCCCCCTCCCTCAGTGGGATGGGGGAGAGAATCGGGAAGGAGAAAAAAGGTTAGAGCCGTGGGCTGAGATAAAGACAGTTTAATAAGAGAAAATAATAATAATAGTAATAATGAGAATGGTAACAGAATATACAGAATATACAAAACAAATGATGCACAACGCAATTGCTCACCACCCGCTGACCGA
>BOSO01015533.1:0-18131 GCA_018403395.1 Gorsachius goisagi | reverse complement strand
CACAAGAGGTTTCAGTTGAATATGAGGAAAAACTTCTTTACTCTGAGGGTGACAGAGCACTGGAACAGGCTGCCCAGGGGGGTTGTGGAGTCTCCTTCTCTGGAGATATTCAAAGCCTGCCTGGACGAAGTCCTGTGTAACATGCTCTAAGTGGCCCTGCTCTAGCAGGGGGGTTGAACTAGATGATCTCCTGAGGTCCCTTCCAACCCTTGTGATTCTGTGATTCTGTGAGATGTACGTGCTCTGATGTGGACTTATTCACGGCCACAGATGCTTTGGGGTGTCCTGCTCTTGTGTGGATTCATCCACAGGTCACAGTCCCTTCGACTCCAGTTCACACCATAGTTCCAGCCTGTCCAGTACAGCAGCACAGAAAGAGCAGCACGTGGCCATGGCTGTTATGAAAATGTTCCCAGGCACAGCAGAGCAAGATGATAAGCAGTACAGCAAGCAGCAAAAGGAAAAATCAGCCACTGATGAGGACTAGATTCTAATGTACAGTAAGGCAAACAAGCCCCATGACAAGCACAGAAGCCTGTCAATTAATGGCTAAACAGCAGTAACAGCTATAAATTTGATCTAGCACATTCCAATCAAACTTGCCATTATCTCAAACCCTTCAAGCCCCGCGTTGGGCACAAAAAAGACTGTCGTGTTTTAACCCTGGCTGGCAACTAAGCACCACAACCGCTCACTCACTCCGCCTGCAGCAGTATGGGGGAGAGAATTGGAAGAGTAAAAGTGAGAAGACTCATGGGTCAAGATAAAGACAATTTAACAGGTAAAGCAAAAGCTGCACATGCAAGCAAACCAAAACAAGGAATTCATTCACTGCTTCCCATGGACAAGCAGGTGTTCAGCCATCTCCAGGAAAGCAGGGCCCCATCATGTGTAGCAGTTACTTAGGAAGAGAAAAGCTATCATGCCAAACGTGTCCCCCCTTCCTTCCTCTTCCCCCAGCTTTATATGTTGAGCTTGACATCATATACTATGGAATAGCCCTTTGGTCTGTTGGGGTCAGCTGTCTCGGCTGTGCCCCCTCCCAGATTCTTGTGCATGCCCAGCCTCCTCGCTGGTGGGGTGGTGTGAGCAGCAGAAAAGACCTTGACTCTGTTCAAGCCACGCTCAGCAGTAACAAAAACAACCCTGTATAATCAACACTGTTTCCAGCACAAATCTGAAACATAGCCGTATAGTAGCTACTGTGAATAAAATTAACTATATCCCAGCCTTAAACTAGCACATCTATACAGTTAAGCATACATTAAGGATTTTAATTTTTTGCTGCCACAAAAATCTGGGAAACCACAGCAAGCTTTCATTTCAATGTGGAGGATGAATACTAAGGACAGCTTTACTAGATTTTGCTTGCAATGACTAAAATGCAGATACTTTTATTCTGTAAATCCACTGGCTTTGTATTCTTAGGAATTTCCTGTACTTCAACTCTTGATAATTTAATTGCATGCACACATTTAGAGAGTTTTCTAAAATACTTTTTCTAATATACTTTGGTTTTCATTAAACAATTGCTTTTGATATATAGTAAATTACATTCTCCTGTAGCAAAATATTTCAGAAAATTTAAACAGCAATGTCTTTGAATATTTAAAGATCCTATCATTTAAAGATCATATATGAACTTTCTGAAGCCCTTCAGGAGACTCCAATTAATAAGAGAGAGAATTAAAAGCCTGGTAGAAATTCTACTGAAAATTTTTTTAACAGATATATGTATATATGCTATATGAAATAGATAGACATAAATACATGAGATACATATTTCAAATAAAACAGATAAATATTGATGCACATGATAAAAACCATTCTATAACTTTAAGTTTAAACTTTTCCAAGCTTGTATGCATGTTTATATTTAAAAGAGACAATTTTATTTGACTTTGTTATGAATGTATATGGATTAAATACAACACTGTTTGACAAATTAGATCCACCAAATGTACCACAAAATTTGTTTTTTGACAAAGCTATAAATTCCCCAAGTAAAATTTCTGTTCTATCTCACAGTGGCAATTTTTATGGTATGAGTGTTGCACTCAGTGTTAAACTATACTGTCTTATCCTATTTACAAGATAGCATAGAGTTTGTACGTAAAGACTTTGCTGGATCCCCAAAGGGTATAGATGGTTTACTTCCTGTCAAAACAAGCAACTCTCATATAGGTAAACAGGCTTATAATCAAATGTATGAAACATGGAGAATAAATCATAGAATCATAGAATAGTTTGGGTTGGACCTTTAAAGATCATCCATTCCAAACCCCCTACCATGGGCAGGGACATCTTGGCCAATATGGGCATTCTGGGAAACAAATACAAATGACATTTTGACTGAGAATCTGTGGGTCCAAAAAACTCCCAAAGCTTGATAAATTTTGGAAAATGAAAATTTATACATGGTTCAGAAATGTTACTTGGTGGCTACCTCTCTAGCTATTTTTACATCAGGTCTACTGCTATGTTAGGCACCCAGTCCAAGCACTCATAGAATCTCCCTACAATATTCAACATGCAATAGAAATTCTTTACCTGAATTCCATTTTAAGATCTGGTCAGGGTCCTTTTTATTTGTGCCATTTGCCTCCAGGCATATTTCAAAGTAGGTTGAGAATAATTTTTACCCATGATGCATTTGTTAATACGTAAAAAATATCTTTGTTAAGCGAACCTCTTGCTTAACTGTTTTCAGTTTATTAACTAAAAACCAATGAACTTAACTTTTTCAAAAACTTTGTACATTTTTACTTATTTCTTTGCACATTGGGAGTGAATTCTGCTGAAGGGAAACTGAATGAAAATTATTTTGACACCTTTGCTGAAATAATTTTAAGACGTTTTTTGTCAGCTGCAATTATACTGTTGGGCAAGGAATCCAAAAACAATGGTCTTATTAGTAAGTTTTTCACTAAAATCTACCATCCATTGTTACAAGATATATTAGATGTTATAAATTCTCTTCCAGTCAACAATAGCTTTTATATATATATAAATATATTTTTACCATGCATGCAAAAAAATTCTCACATTTTAGTTTAGATCACCACAAATTACCCCAGCAATTATCCGTTTAATTCTCAGAGATAATTTTTTCATATGGTTACAGTGACAATGTGATTTCTGTAGGATGGAATAAACTTATTGACATGAATACCAAATACAGCTGTTTGTGTATGTCATATCTATGTAGAAAAAGTATACCAAATATAACAAAATTTCTATTATCTTTATCTTACTTCAATTGCTTTTACATACTCATGCTTGGCAGTATGAGTTAGTTTGTGCTGACAGTCCACATTTCTGTTATTTGATCCACCTAGCCTGTTTAAAGTGTAGATGTACTCTCATGATGTCCCAAGAGTGATTTGTGTGAAATAATTTGATCTTATGCGGATGATGTATCTTTGATGTAAATTAACTGTAAGATGATATGGAGTTTGTTGGACAGGATATGGAAGAAAGGTAGAGAGGTTTCTACCCTTCTTTGGAGTTACTTCCGGGAACAATGGATGTGTGTCAGCAAAGCAGTGCAGGAGTCTGCATTTTTAGGTTCCCACAACAGAAAACATTTAAAGTGCTGAACACAGTCAGTGAACCAGGAAGAACACTTCGGGGTTATTTTAAGCTATGAGTATTCAGCATGCTACAAAAATCACTTAACACCTGGTGAGGCTGGCTCTTATGAGTTATTAAATGTATAGCATTCTCCAAACTTCCTCATCTTCAATCTGTACGTGACTCAAAGCAAGTGCTATATTGCTGTACTTAGTCCCATTACAATATGATTATTTGGAAATCTACATTTGGAAACATTTACTAATAGCAGATACTAGATTTCAAATAGCATGAAAGATATTCATTTGCCTTGAATATACTGCAAAAATCTTCACATAGATTTCACTAAGTGCAGTGGTCAGTGATAATCTGCACATTGTTGGGAATGGTAACATTCACCTTATCCCTCAGACCACATATTTTGTCAACCAGATGAATGTACCTTCCACAGAGAAGCTGTGTGGCCCGTGACTGTCCCAAAGTGAATGCACAGTAAAAATGATTAAAGGAGTATATTATTTCCTGTAGAGTCCTGCTCATGCCCCATGTGCTCTGATAGCCACAGACAAAAAGAATTTGTCATCCTATCCCCTCCCATATCAAGTTGAATCCCTAAAGGCTCTAGCATGTTACATGTGGCTGGCTAATGACTTTATCTGTTGCTGATCCTTGGTAGAGCTTCGGGAGCAAATGAATGCCAGCAATTGCAGCTGACATACCCATAAAAGCCTCATGGGACACATCTTACCTGGCCTTGCCTACTGCCCTCTGCCATATGGCCAGCCTATGTTGGGCAAAAGCTTCCATGACCTCAGATAAATTGTCACAGTAAATCACCCATAGACAACCTGGATAATGACTGCATGGACAACTGATGCAGTCGTTCACAAAGTGTCTTGCCAATCCTGAACTAGCTCTCAGAAGCAATAGTTATTGTTGTCTCAACTGAGAAGAAATTTTGGCAAGGGATGTGCTCTTCCTTGACAGCAACTTCCTGAAGAAAACTGCAAAGATAACCACTCCATATGTGTATCATTAGCACTGAGTTTAATCCTAATTTCTTACAAGTACTGCCCTACTGATCTAGTTTGATGTTTCTAACCAGTAGCAGCTGGATGACATCATGAAAGAGACTGAAGAAGATCCATAAACAGTCCAAGATAGCAAAGACTCTCAGACAAAATCGTAGGCAGAATATACAGTTTCGATGACAGACATGAGGAACAGTGGCAGGGGGCAGAATGTTATTGCAACATGTAATAGATGTTACCTCAATGCTGAGCTCATATAAATTTTTTTAATGAAAACCACAAGTGCAATTGAACATGGTGTTTGTGGTCTTGAAGGGTCTGGATGAAGATGCACAGAGGCATATGGGGTGTGTATCTAAACATAGATTGCTCTAATAGTTATGTGTTGTATATGTAACCACTGTTCCATGATGGAGGAATAGGCTACATCAATGCATGTTTGAAATGCTCAACATAATTTGGCTTAAGGAGAAGGGAGCAGTCTGTGGGCTGGATGTTTAAAGCAGTGCATAGTTTCTGTTCCAGGCTAAGACTCCTATGTCTTTGGAATCCACATAAGATTTGACATTGCCTGTTAAAAACTTAATAAAGTGTACTTTGGTGGACAATCTTTTCCCTGCTTATGACAGCTTCTGAGTTCATCACTTGCTCTGCATTGGTAAATTTATTTAAAGAAATTATGTCTGAAACTAGTACATTTATTGAACCTTGATGAAGAAAGAGTTGAGGTGCTCATGCTTCTTTCACAAGCTGCACTTTGTTGCATATACAATTTGCAAAAGTTTCCTACTCAAAACTGCTTAGATATGTTACTTTGCTTCCAATTGCCTCTTCAGCTCTAGAAGATACATGACAAGCTTATATGCCAATGCATGGGCTGGATATGTAATAAGTTTCCCTTTGCAACATGAATGATAGTATTTTTCTCCCACAGTCAACTTACTATTATAAATGATGTCCCTTTTGGTAAAGTCTTTCAACCATTGAATTCCATCTACCTTCTTGTTCTCATTTGGAGTTTGTTGATTGTAAGTGCTGTTAACAACATGTCGGCTGAATGTGAATAAGTCTATTAGTCTGATTCTGGATCAGAAGTTTCACAGTCTTCCAGTGTGTGTTTTCCACTTCACTTGTGATGTGTAAAAAATAACTACTTCAGGCAACCTTGTCAACCACCACCTCTCTGCTGACAACACCAAGGACTCCATTTTCATTGCAGTGTTTCAAATGGCATATCTACACCTCATTTATTCTACCTACACAATACATCATTATTTATTTGTTGCTTCAAGCACTTGTTTTTCAATTTGGCCCTGCCTTGAAGACTTAGAATAGTGTATTGACTGAGTCAATGCAGTTGGTTTTTGTTTTATTTTTACATAGTCTGCAGTAATAGAACTAATGTTAGTGAATTTTTAATATTTCGCTCTTGTTCTGATTTTATATAATATGAGAACTGGCTAGACCAGGGAAGGTCCCAGAAGAACATTACAGAAACCCCACATCCCTTGAAAATCCTGTTCTCGGAAAAGAAGTATTCTCCAGAGGAAAGAACTAATCTTGCCAGGAAAGAAGAGAGCTTTGTTCTGTGCCAAGAGAATGGGCTGTCCTTGATAAACTTCCTCATATATTACCTACACATAAATAATAACTTGCTTTGATTTTGAATTAATTTCTTTTGACAGACAATTTGTGGTGTTTGTGTGTGAAAATCTGGTAATAATTAATATATTCAGTACTGACGTGTCTCTTTGATTCATTTCCTTTCTCCTGTACTCAAGGGCTAACTTCATGCTTTCAATATAGAGAATGTCTTATACTTCCCATATCCTGTCCTCTTGTAGCTTGTAGGAGCTGGATGGATTTATTTTTATTACATCATGTTTGCTATTTCCAGAATCAAGACTTGGTTTCATTTCCTGGCAGGCCATTTTATGGGAATTGTCATAATTCAAAATGTAATGGATCTTTTTCTTGCTCTTCCTCTATTGCCATACACTAAAGTAAAATGATCTACCTCTTAGTGAATGTATTTCACCATCTCCTTCTGAAATTCTAGAATGAACAAGAATTTACCTATTTTGATAGTTATTTTTTTTTTTCCTTAACCAAATCCCAATGGTTTTTTTAGGATCAAAGCTATGAAATTCATCCTTGTGATTCAGCTTAGAACTGTTGTCAACCTTAGATCCATTTTTCCTGTCTTGTCTGTTCAAACAATTAAAAACAACTGGGTTTTCTACTTGATTTATAATATATCAGGCATTTCATGAGAAGAACCATCTTAGTAGTTTTGAGACTAGGTATTGAGAAATTGATAGCATTATGTAAAAATCTCAAATACAGCCCCTCTATCTTAATACATATCTTTCCCCTACAATGTGGATGAACCTCTGAAATGTAATCTCCACACAGCAGAAAAGACTGCACATTGGTTTTATATCTTACGGTTCATATTCTTTCGGAAGGTCACAGACTGACACTGAAATTCCTTTTTTGTGCTGTTATACAGTCTGAATTAGATCTTACATTAACAAGGATGGTAAATAAAGAAATTTCTCCAGTTTAGAGAAATGGTTGTTAAATGTAAGACTACAAGATTCTAAAATACAAATACTACCACTATATTGTCTGTTTCTTTAGTGGATTTGTTAAGAAATTTTGATTTCATCCTCTTTCATAAGACAAAACAACTTGGGTTGCTCAAAATTAAGCATGTACTTAGCTTTATGTAAATACTAGTTTTACTAAGGTATCTTTCCTGAAGCAGCACATTCCAGCGATAAAGTTTGCCCCCACCTTTTTCTTTCAGTTCTTAGCATGGGGTAAGAATCAGCTCTTATTACTCATGTATGTCTAAATCTTTTTTGGTTTATAGTTGATCAAGTTTAAGTGTGTGAAAAAGACTAAATCACATATTAAAAGCAGATCAAACAGTTGTTTGCCACTTTATGTATTTTATCTTAAAAAAAAAGGAAAATGTTTTGAAGTGTAAGTTATCCTCCTTTTACATTAAGGCTATGGTTGTTAGGTGGTAATGTATTTAAGCTGAAAACTCCTAATAGCACAGACTTATAATGAAAATCTTGTCAAGTGTTTAATAGTGATACTAAGTGATTATTATAATGACACTGAGAAAATGTGATCAAAGCTGATCACAGATACTTTTCCTAGGTCATATACCTCCAAACTACTAAATTGTGAAATTACTAGCCATTAAGATCAATCTCATTCCTGTTTCTTTGTGCAGAGATAAAAATGAAGCATTTTGATGAACAACTCAATGCCAGAAACACCATCAAAGTTCATCTGCACCAGCAATTCTACTTTTCTGTGGTTTTAAATACTAGTTAACTAGTTAGGATGACAGTAACGGTTCCAATGCATCTCTGATTCAGAGATTACAAAAAGAATTGTGTTACATGTAGTAAACCTGTACTTACTCTTTGTTCCACACTTATCCTTAAATATTATGAGTACACATATTCAGACTCAGAAGCAAAGCAAAAAAAAAAAAAAAAAAAGACACCACAAAACCAAACCTATGTCAGTCCTTTCAGAGGACCAGGCTGGGGTAAGCACGCCTAAACAATTCTGGATACTGTTTTTCCTACGCAGCTAGATCCTTGGCAGCTACTGGAGGCAGAAGGAGGTCAGGGAGAATTTGGGGAAGAAAAGGAAAGCTCTTGCACTTGAAGACACTATTCACAGGGCTGAAATGAATCTAGAAAGGCAAATGGCTAGTGTCTAGCATACACTCGTATTGCTGAAGATCTCACTGCAGCTTTGTCTGTGCTTAAAACTTACTATTTACAAAAGGGAAAATAGGAATTTTGGAAGCTATTATAAAAGGTCTGGTGTAGTAGATATTTAGGACCTGCTCTAAAAGAAGTAAAATTTTTGGACAGGGTAATCACAGAAATAGATTTTTAAGAAAATCTAGCTGTGTTCACAGATCAGTTTGTATTAGCACAAGAAATTTGGTTAATAAACTCGCGTTTGATTTTATTTGAAGAGGAAGCACCTTCTAAACTCCCCTTAATTGAATAAAGACTTTGCTCTATCCAGTCCATGAAGAAGTTTAGGGTGGAACCATCCCATATAATGATGCAAATTGTTGCTGTTAAGTTCAAGTCACCAGAGGATCATTAAAATGTAAAATGAAGTGCCAGAGCCTGAGAACTCCATAAATTAGTATCACATCAGAGAACACAGGACTGAAGTAAATTCCAAATTTTTACTTCTTGTGAGGTTTTAGGCTGCACTGCATAAGTATAATTTGACTTGATTATGAGTCTTCATCAAAATAGAGATCTAACACTCCCGTATGGAAAAGCAGAAGCCTTTGTATGAGACTATAGGGTTTTTTAGGATAAGTACATATGTAGATAGAGCTATATATCTATATCTTATCTATATCATATATCTATCTTTATATATACGATATATATACACACATATACATATACATCAATATAAGCAAACATATATGATATAGTATATTTAATGTAAATATATATATATATACATTTTACACTATGAGAAATGGTTGTGTTGGCTCATTGGGTATATGTCTTATGGAATGGGTATGCTGCCACATAACATTTTGACTAGGATAATTATAATGCATTTCAATATCAAGGCAAGGCATAAATCAACATACATTACAGTTTTGCTTTTAAAGAATCTTCTGAAAACCCTTATATGTTCATCTGGCTTTTAACATATATGAATCTATTAAACAAGTTGTGTTTCATTGTTGAAAATGTTGTTGGTCATTCACAGTCCTTAGCAAAGCACACATATTAATTCTGAAAAACCCAAGCTGTTCTCATCATTGTTCATCACCTATAGAAGAATATGAACTAACCAAAATGTACAGGTGACAAAACATGAGTATGAGGGACTCTGGAAATGCCTTTTATGTTTCATGAATGTTTCAGTGTTTCTCCAACCTCCTGGTAACTTAAGTGTCAAAATTGAATTACTCCACTGAATTATACTGTGAGTAAAATTGAAATAAAGGTATGACACATCTGATCCATTTCAGGGTCAAATCCTCAGTTAGTGTAAATTAGAATAGTTTTATTGACCAAAACCAGTGTCTCTCTACGTTTTTTTCATTAACATGAATGATTTATTAATCATAACCGGCTCCATAATCTTAATTATAGGAAAATGTATACATTTATATAGGTTGGCAAGACTTAGCTATGTCTCACAAAAATTTCTCAAAGTGTTAGGTTATTGTTGTGAGTTAAGTTTTTAGAACAAATTCTGGCTGACCTGTTGGAGAAAACCTTTCATTTTTCTTTAAAGCTAGTATTTTAATCCCCCAAATATCTCCTAAGAGGATGCTGGCAAAAAATCCTTTATTCATCTCTCAAGCATTTTATTTATCCCAGCAACAGACCAAAAGGACATGTCAGATGTCACGGAATTACAGAATCACAGAATGGCTGAGGTCAGAAAGGACTTCTGGAGATCATGTCATCCAAACCCCCTGTTCAAACAGGGACACCTATATCGGTTCCCCTGGGCCATGTCCAGACAGCTTTTGAATAGTCCCAAGGGTGGAGACTCCACAACATCTCTGCGCAATCTGTGAACAAAGAAAAAGTGTTTCTTGATGTTCAGTGGGAATCTCCTGTGCTTCGGTGTGTGCCCATTGCCTCTGGTCTTGTCACTGGGCACCACTGAAAAGAGCCTGGCTCTGTCCTCTTTGCACCCTCCTTTCAGGTATTTATATACATTGATAAGATACCTCCCCTTCTTCTCTCCAGGCTGAACAGCCCCAGCTCTCTCAGCCTTTCCTCATATCAGAGATGTTCCAGTCCCTTCATCAACTTCCTGGCCCTTTGCTGGAGTCTCTCCAGTATGTCCATGTTTCTCTTGTATAGGGAAGCCCAGAACTGGACCCAACACTCCAGCTGTGGCTTCACCAGAGCTGGGTAGTAGATCACCTCCCTTGGCCATCTGGCAATACCCTGCCTAATGCAGCCCAGGATACCATTCATCTTCTTTGATCCAAGGGCACATTTCTGACTCATGTAGAGATGCATCTGGACTTGTCTGGGAGCATGCTAAAATTTAGAAATATATAGACAGGATAGTCCAGCCTGTAATGTCATTACAAAATCTACATATTTACCAATATAGATATTTAAGAAATAGTGACTGAGAGGGAGTTTTAGTTTTAAATGCTGGCTATTAAATGACAGTTGATTCAAACTGAATTTTGAAAAATGATTCCACTGATACTGCTTCCCATTTCTTTGATGTCTAAAACTCTACAAGAATTTTATAAAAAGACACAAAATACTTATTATGTGATGATACCAGGAAAATGGGTACAGAAAAGATAGCCTGTAGAGAGATATTTATCTAAATAGTTTGTAAAAAATCTGATTTAGTTTTTTAAACTATGCAAAATTTCATATAATATAAATTAAAAATAGTAATTTAATATAACATAAAATTACCTGGATATGGTGGACTGCTTCTGTCACACTGTACGCTTGTTTTTTCTATTTAACTCGGCTTTTAAAAAAGGGGTTGAAACTAATCTAGGAGGCCAGATGTAGGTGAACTGGCTTCTAGAATCCATATTTAGAGCAACCAGAAGAAATCAAGAGTTTAATTTGATCCATGTCATACAAAGACTGGGTAAAAGTCTGCCTCAGAGAGCATGCAATCTAAATAAAAATGACAGACATCAAGTAGAAAGCACATAATAAGCAGCAAAATGCCTTGGTGTCAGGGTCAGTCTTACAGTTCAAAATCCAATCCAGTTATCTATTATTGCTCATAGCCACTTTCCAAGCAGACTGTAAATAAAAATAATTTATTCTGCATTCCTTCTACTATTTATGGATCTACTGCTGATTAAACACAAAGCTGTTTTCAGGTTATCTCTCTTTTTTTTTTTTTTAATCTTCTTGTGAACAGGCTTATTTATATGTATGTAACATGCCATTAGATATGAGGTAGCATTTACAATCAGAGTTAGGTTGGACAGATTGCACTTAGAATTGGATGAAGAGGGTAGCATGACAGAGTACAGTAGGATGAGTATGAACCTGATGTTTTCAATCTGATGGAAATATTAGAATAACAGTGGTTAAAAAGAGCTTTAGAATGATACAGCAAGAAAACACCAAAAAAGGAGATGCAGAAACAAAACACATTGTAAGAAATAATGTTGTAATAGAGGTGTGAGGACATTTAAACTAAGGAAAAGGTGAAGAGGGTTATAATGCATAAAAGAAATAAGAATTTTCAGGTGTACACAGATAGGAATGCACAGTTGTAGATGACCATACACCTTTATTTTTGAAGTTCTGTCTTTCCCCAATTATTATAGATTTCCACATTGTTAAGTCAGATAATAAAATCTGTATCTATTTTTCCATAACTACCAAATTCTCAAAGCATTTAGCTACAATCTTTGTGTCCAAATGTGCTACAAGGCATTATGAATGTGATCTAAAAATAACAAGTTAAAAAAAACTTTGCTTGTAAAAATATAAAATTCTTACTTGCAATACAAAGGGGTTTATGGCTATGCAATAGAAATCGTATTGTATTAAATGTGACTTTAGAAAACTAAAGCAAACTTACACTGAGTTCTTTTCAGGTCAAATGTACACAAAGGTGTTTTAATTTTATCATTTGGGGAATGAATATGTATTTAAGTAGGTCTTTTGAAAAAGAAGAGGAATCTGCATCAGAAGGGTTGTTTCACACAAAAATTAGGGCATCTACAAATAGCTGTCATCATGTAATTATCTCCTCCATTTTGGACCATAGAATGTTCTCCTAATTTTGTGGTCTTTAAGATGTAAAAAGTAGTTCTTAACCTGATGTCTATGATAATTCTTTCCTTAAAAAAAATCTTGATCCCTTTTCATGGCTTTGAGTCAATGAGAGTTGAGTGAGCCTAATCAACATGCAAAAATGTTTTAAGATTTATGTTAGACCTACTTATTGCATTAACCTACAGAATACTTGAAAGGCAATTATGATAACAGAAATAATCTTGATCTGAGTTTGAACACTTTTCCTTTACAATTTGTAGGCATAGTCTATTTAAAACCCTCGTGTCTACAGAACTAAGACAGCATCCTCACAAAAGGTTATGTAATTAGAGATCCCTGATCATTTTAATGACTTACAGTAATAATTTGCAGAATGTTATAAATAAATAAATAAGGTGAATATAAAAGAACAACTAGTATTAACTGAATTTTTCTTCTTTTCCCATCACTCATTTTTTTTAGAAGGAGGTTCTTCAAAGGGAGCTGTGTTAGGACAATGCCAAACATTCTTGAAGCTTCTGTGATATTGTCCCTGCTTCCCTGGCTGTAGTTAACAGAGCTTATATAAAACTCCCCTACTTTTGCATCTAAACGCAGTACGCTGGAAGGTAGCTGCTTGGTCCATCTAACACTCTTGACTGGCCTGGGCATACCCCTTCAATTTTCTCTCTCAGGTTAAATAACAACACATGCTTAAATGCCTTTAGAATTTGAGTTTTCCTATATGCTTTAACATTAACCTAATTCTCATAATTTACAAAAAGAATGAATTTTAATAAGAAAGTACTGTAATTATGACATCATAAGTTTCTAATATTTTTCCTTAGTTTTCTTATTTTTATGCATCTAATCTATTTTTTATTTAATTTTTCCTCAGTAAAATTTAACACTTGCCCTGCTAGGCATCATGGCTGCATGGCAGTGATCTCCTCTTGAGCCAGGACATATCTCAAAGTTGCGCCTCGAGGGAGAGAGACCTTTTACCAATGGCAGATCTTTGGTAAGTGACAGATACTGCATATAACCTAGTAGTATAGTAACTTTGATTTTGTCTTGGTAACTTTGATTTTGTACCTTGATAACTTTGATTTCACAGAATCACAAAATCACAAGGGTTGGAAGGGACCTCGGGAGATCATCTAGTCCAACCCCTCTGCTAAAGCAGGGCCACTTAGAGCATGATACACAGGACTTCATCCAGGCAGGCTTTGAATATCTCCAGAGAAGGAGACTCCACAACCTCCCGGGGCAGCCTGTTCCAGTGCTCTGTCACCCTCAGAGTAAAGGAGTTTTTCCTCATGTTCAACTGAAACCTCTTGTGTTTCAGCTTGTGCCCATACATCAGGCCTCTAAACACACACAGAAAGGTTTCTTCTGAAACTTCCCTCAATGGAAGTTAAAGGCTCCTATCTTGCTCATACCTCTGAAAAAAATCCACACCGGACAATAACTCAAACTGGAGTTCAACCTGTTCAGAGAGAAAAAGCAAATTGAGAAGGTTTGATAAGGTCTTTGAATAGCACGAACATAGGTGTAATACAGCATAAAGTGCCATATCAGTTTATCAGAAGGATCACGGCTGCTTTACCCCGATCCGTGTTTATTCAAAGAATGTAGAGAATCACTGAATGTAAATGCAACAGATACACTTGGTAATGGGGAAAGCAGCAGGTAGTACAGGAGCTCTGTGGTGGGTAAAGGGATGAAGAGTGCCTCCTACCAAGCAGATGAAAGGCAGAGTGGGGGTCGGTATCACTTGATGTGAAGCGTGGGAGCATTCTCTTGCAAGGATAAGACTTCAAGACATTTTTCGGAAAGCTCTGGCAGTTTTTCAGAAAGAGTTGATCATAGCAGTGCCTAAGGTCAAGATCTTGTCCTTTAACATGGAATGGACAACATTTAATGAAGGTCTGAATTATTAACCAGGAGATTTTAAAAGACCACAATATTACATGGGAATAAAACAGGGAAGGAAACCTCCTAGGATATCAACATATCTCCACTGGTGGTATTCCAAACAGACAGATAATTATCTTGCTCAGAAGTGTATATTGGCTGTATAGTTAATGGCAATCATCACTCCATCTTACAACGTGCAGTCAACCCTTCCACTATTTTGGCCAGGGCTGATACTGTATTAAGTGTCCAACAATTTCACGAGACATGTAATTTTCTTCCTATAAATATCAGTGGACTGGTCATTTCCAAGGCAACTTTGGACCAAGATCTCTGCAAAACAAAAACAAAAGAAAACAAATCCCCACCACAACATTCTTTGTCCTCACATCTCCTCAGCTGGTTCTTTTCACCCTCCATGTTGATTCACAATCTAAGTCCATTATAATACCAGTGCAAATGTCATCCCTCTGGGCTAGTGTTTTAGCCATATCCTTACCTCAGTTTCCCCATTCCTACTGCACCCTCTTTACAAGGCAATAAACCAAACCACTTCTTTTATCTTTTAAAAGTCCTTACAGCTGTTTCCTGCACCTCCTAACTTCTGTGACAAGACACAGGATGATTGTTTCTTCTCTCCATTTCCAACATCACTGCCATTAGTATCTAGGGATATCTTCTGAACTTCCTTTCCGTCACTCTTTTTGAAGAAGAAAAGATTCCACTGAACACCAAAGAATGACAAAATCACAATATCTTCATTGACAGTGATGGATTTTTTTGGGGATATGTTTACATTCTTAACGACAACTAGGAAGCTGGTTCCTTTGCTTGTGTTCAAAATGTTCAAAGTCAGGTTGGACGGGGCTTTAAGCAACCTGATCTAGCGAAAGATGTCCCTGCCCATGTCGGGGGGGTGGACTAGATGATTTTTAAAGGTCTCCTCCAACCAAAACCATTCTATGATTCTGTGATTGTATCTTGTTTTGTTAATCACAGCCTCTTTGATGACACAGATGTATTTTATGAAGTATTTAGGTTGTACACTCAAGACTTTGGTGAGCACATGAGACTACAAGTTATGCTGTTTATCTCTAAATTTTGCTACAGTGGCCTGACAAGGCCTTGCCCTGTCACTGAGGCCTCTCCGTGGTATTACATTACAATAATATGATCAAGATCTAAGACTCATACCATATGTTCTCCTGATCCAATTCTTACCACATTGTCCTAGATTGGCAGATGAATCCAGCCCTCCACTCTTGCAGTGACTGGGAGCAACAGGACAATATCAGTAGTGTTAGAACCAAATATTTTGGGTAGCAATATTTTTAAGGCACAGCTCTACTGCTTAGCACAACACAGACCTGTAACCTTCTTATCATTCCTAGAACTGTTTCCCAGGTGCAAGCTGATACAGAGACCATGCTGCAACTGATAACCTTCAGCATGCATCCAAGCGGTTAAGGAAGCAGAACAGATAAGGGAAAATGCTTGTAGTAGATCAGAAGCACAGATTTTGAGTTGCTGAGTCAGCACACAGAAAGACCCAAACTTGTTTGGCCCAACCTGAATTGAAGCTGGAGTCTTCATACTGTGGACACAGAGTATCCTTCTGTGGGAAACAGTGCCTCCTATTTTATCTCTTCTCTCGCTTAGTGGTACTGGTGTCTCACCTTCCATGCTGGGTAGCCTGGTTGTGCTTCTCTTTCTGAAGCACTCCCTGTTATTCATTTGGGGTTCTCTGACGTCAACTCTGAGGTCAGGCAGGCAGGGCCACGCCTGTCCCTTGCC
The DNA here is from genome assembly GCA_018403395.1 of Gorsachius goisagi. Taxonomy (NCBI): domain Eukaryota; kingdom Metazoa; phylum Chordata; class Aves; order Pelecaniformes; family Ardeidae; genus Gorsachius; species Gorsachius goisagi. The sequence continues at coordinate 2,020 of BOSO01015533.1, read as the reverse complement.
CGCTCCCAAACACAAAAGACTATAGATAGCTGCTGCAGCAAATGCTTTTCATTATGTACTCCCCCCCTCCTCAGACCGCCCGCCCAGTTGGGGGTGGGAGCAGCATGGGGCCCCTAGATGCCTGTGCTGCTCTGCTATGTGTTTTCTGTTATTTGGGGTGAGTTGTGCATTCCTCACAAGCTTTGAATGTTGTGCAGAGCCCCAGGGGAATCTTCAGAGGAGTGGGAGGAGAGACCAGGCAGGGGAAGGTTGCCCATGCACGCCAGGGAAGAGGCATGCACACACACACACACACACACACACACACACACACACACCCCTGCCGTCAGCCTGTGAAGATGTCCAACCCAGAGGGAAGTGCCAGGTCTGTGACAGCATACCCTCCGCACACAGCATCCATCCCCTCTCAGAAATGTATTTGAAAGCTTTCTACTTCCCACTAGCAGAACCTCCTTAGCTAGCCTTAGTCTGGCAAAACACAGACCAAGAGGTGATAAATCTATCTGCTTGTACACTTGGAGTCAGTGCCAGGAAGGAACAATTTCAGATTAAGACTAACTGTGAATCAAGAATAAAGGGATATAAATTGGCCATTAATATATGCAACAAGAAATCTGGAGGAGATTTCTAGTTATTACAGCAACCAGGCTCCAAAACATCCTTCCAAACTAAGAAGGACATAGAAGCAAAAATCCCATCTGCTTCTAAACTGGAGCCTGACAAAAGGATTGATTACAGGATTTTATATCTGTGTCAGCTAGGGACTGGACACACAGACCCAAGAACGGCTGCACACCACCTTTACCAAGGAAATCTGATATGGACACTCCCTTCCTTCAACACACATGTGGTGCCTTGTACTAAGGACAGGAAACTAACCTCCCAGCCCCCCACTCCCCCTCCTCCCCTGCAAAACTATTTGGGTCTGTGTTCTTGTCTTAAACCCAAGGTGTCCAGTTCATGTTTCAGTGTCTTCTCACAGGGCTTGCACAGAAGATTGTTATGGATATAGAAACGTAGGACTGGAAAGGACTTCCTGGGACAGCTGGATGCAGTGAGTTCCATGATCACTCCCCAACTTGCTGCCATGGGTTTTGTTTCATCATAAGTCTCAAGATACTAGTATAATTGGAAATCCTGCAGGATCTGAAGTGCCAGCAGGATGGGCTAGCATTCTCTGTAAGTCTTAACCTGTAACTAAATCAAAACATCATTTCCAGATCCCAGAGATGAGACAAGATCAACAAAATGATGAACAGCTAGGAAAAGGGAAAAGGAAGCCTTGATCTCTGCAGAAACTGTGCACACATCTAGAATACAAATAGAAATATAGGAGCTACCATAATGTACTGTATCCTGCACTATAACTGCAGCAGCTAGGACTGGCTACTTCAGGTATGACAGGAATCACCTAAAAGGCAACACTGACAAAATACACCTCAGAGAAAAATTTTCGTGTGGTTGTTGACGAAATGCCAGCACTGGGCTGAGGATTGAGCTTTACGGGTCCCAGTTAGAAACATGCGTACGACCATTCTCTATAAAAGTGGCATTTTGAGATTATAACTTATTTAATGCACAATATACTAATTTGTGGAGTGCAAGATGTGTAGAGACACTGAATAGGAAGTAAGCGTAGTACTCATGACATCTTACATAGCTTGGGCCACCACAGCTCCTCTACAACTCTTAATACAAATCCTGAAGAGAATTAACATGAAACATTCACCGCCTCTACCCCAGATACTCCCGTGGCCCTCTGCCTGTTTGTCCTCCACACTGCCAGCTTGTGGACCCCCGAGAAGCCACGTCCCAAAACGCACGCAGTCACCAGCGCCCGCTCTACTCTAAAGTGCAGCACAGGGAACAGCATGGGTAGAACTACTGCGGGTCCCGCTGCACCGCTCCGCTGAGCTCTGCACCCCGCCAGGGAACTCGGCATCATGCCCCGGAGCAGCTCCGCACCCCGCCAGGGAGACGGGCACCCTGCCCCGGGGAGCCCCGCACCCGGCACCTCCGC
>BOSO01015532.1:0-17191 GCA_018403395.1 Gorsachius goisagi | reverse complement strand
GGACGGCGGGGGGGGGGGGGGGGGCGCCCGGTACCGGCTGCCGGGGGCGGGGAGAGGGGCGGGCCCGGCCCCGGGAGCCTTTTGCTGGGGCGCCCCCCGGACCCCCCTTGTCCCCAAGGACCCCTCCCTCCTCCAGAGGGGACCCCCCCTCGCCTCCCCCACCCCCAAGGGACCCCCTCGTTCCTATGCCCCCCCTTGCCCCCATGGGTTACCCCTTTGCCCCCAGAGCCCCCCCTTGCCCCCGGAGCCCCCTGCCCTCAGCACCCCCCCACCAGCCAACCCCACCCCCCCCCCCCAAGGGCCTGCCCTGCCTTACAGTCCCCTCCCCAAACACCAGGGACACCCCCACCGCCTCAAAGATACGCCCCCTTTACCCCCAGGAGTGCCCCAAGGAACCCCCCAACCCCGAAGGACGCCCCCCGCCCCGTCACTCTGCCCTCAGTCAAAATGGCGCCCCCTCGTGGCCCGCAATAGGCACGAAGCCGCGCCCGGCGGACCCCGCCTGCCCTCTCCCGAGATGGCGGCCGCGCCCCCACGTGCCCTAAGGGCGTGGCGGCCTTGCCATCTTGCCCTCATCCAACATGGCGGCCTCCCGCCGATGCTCCCGAAGGGCGCTGAAGCCGGCGGCCGGTGACCCGGATGGGCCCGCCCTCCTGCCCTTATCCAAGAGGGCACCTCGCTCCCCGGCTTTCCCAATGGGAGTGAAGGCGGAGAGGTGAGCGTGGCCCGGATGTGGGCGGGGCCGTTCCGCGCGAGGGGGCGGGGCCGGGGCCCCGGATGTTGCGTCGCGGCGGCCGCCTGCGAGCGGGGAGCGGAGCGGACGGAGCCAACATGGCGGCGCCGAGCCTGGGGCGGCTGTGAGGGGGAGGCCGCGGCACCCTCAGCCCGGGCAGCCCCGCAGCGCCAGCGGGGCCCGCACAGCGGAGCGGGGGCCGAGCCGGCGGGCATGGCGGGGGCGGCGTGAGGGAGGCCTCGGCGGTCCCTGCGGGTGAGGGGACGGGTGAGGGCCCAGGCCCAGGCCGCCTCCCCCCCCCCTCCGCCCCCCTCAGCGCGGCCCGGTACCGGCAGGGGCAGCGCAGGAGAGGCCTCGCGTGCCCGGGGGATGGGGGCCTAGGGGGGCCGCAGTGCCGTGCCCGCGGGGCCGAGCCGCTTCCCTGGGTAGCCCGCGGAGCCCTCCCCCCTCGGGCCGGCGGCCCCTCGCCGCCCTCCCCGCCCCTGCCCTGCGCGGGGGGACGGGGCCGTCCCCGAGCTTTGGACCGAGAGGCTTTAGAGAGCCGGGCGCTCCCGGCCGCTGCGGCATGTGCCGGTAACGGGGAGGGGGGCGCCGAGCGGCGCTTGGGGGCTCAGCCGCCTTCGGGCAGCCCCGCTTCGGCGGTTGAGGGCGGTGTTCTGGGGGCCTGAAGCCGAACTCCCGGCGAGGGGGAGTTTGTGGGGGTTTGGTGTTAAATACGGGCGGTGGGGCCGGAGCCGGCCCCCGGCCCGGCGTTAGGAGCAGGCTCTCTCCCGGGAGATAAGCTCGTCCTAAGGAGCTGGTGGGGAGGAGGCGAGGGCTCCCCGTGTGAGCGAACGCGAAGGAGAAGGTATGGGCTGAATCCTAAGGGAATAACCCGGTTCAGGTGACCCTCGCCTGGCTTTTTTGTTAAGGTTTTTTGCCTAACCCGATCCAGTTTCTGGAGGAGTCGCTATACTGAGAAAGCGAATCGAGGCATAAGGTGCTCTGAGCACCCTTCCCCTCGCCTGCGTCTGCGAGGGCGGCGTTAAGTCCTGCTGGTAAGAAGGGAACAGGGGAGGTAGTTCTTCAGGAATGGTGACTTTAAAAAAAGAAATGGTCTAGAGAGCGCAGGGTGAGTTCCAGACTTTCCTTTTCCTCCTCCCCATGCCAATAAATTATTAAGTAGGGAAAAAAAAAAAGGTTTTTTGGGGAAAAAAAATTGGGTGGCTTCTGGCAAGTCGACCAGCTTTAACACTGACCGCCGATCCCCGACTCTGGAAGTTTGGCTTCCCCACTGCAAGAGCCGTACAAGGAACTCTCTGTGGGAGCTTCCCTGATTCTGTTGGGTGGTTTATTTAACAAGTCAAGGAGAAGAGGGGATAGAAGACTTCTTAAAAACACTCTCGCTTGGCTGCTGTTCGAATCGTGGATATCAGCAGGACCGGAAGAGCTCCTCGCTAAGGTGGGTGTTCCTATATGTTTTTGGGGTTTTTTTTTCCCCAATGCACTAACAATGCGCCCATCCCTCCTCTCCTGTAAGGAGCTGCTGGCGTGAGCCTTGTGCTGTTGGGGTGGATCGGGAGAGGTTCAGCCCCTCTGCGCACAGGGCCCAGCCTCGCTGAGATTTAACGCCTGCCTGGGTTAATGACTCTGTGCTTGGCCTAATTGTCCTGGCTTGGGGAAGTTTGGGAAGCTCGCCTGCAGGTGAGTCCTGATCAGGCGTCTTTTTGCTGGTGGAAGGGGGGAGATTGGTAAAGCCGGCTGGCCGGTGCCTTCCCGAGGAGCTGCTGGGTGCGATCCAGGGCTCCGGCAGGGACCTGGCGGTGCTGCCCGGCTGACGTCGGTGGCAGCGCGTCCCCTGCCCGCGCTCCCGTTTCCATGGCTCGAGCGTCGCAGGCGGTTACGCGCTGGCATAGGGGAGGCTTGGGGAGGGCAGCTCCAGCGCTGCTGGGAGTTTCCAGCTTTGGGATTTTTATTTAGGATTTTCCTCTTCTCCCTGGCGGCGTGCAGTGGCTCGGGCACCGTTCCCGGTTGGTGGCGGTGCTGGTGCTGCTCCATCTCGGCACCCCAGTAGTAACCGGGGAGGGGTGTTGCTGCGGGGTCCCTTTGCTGGGGCCGGTGCTGGTCAGGGCAGGCATTAGTGGCATTGGGAATCGAGGCTGTAGGTGTCACTCTGGCAGAAATTAGATTGGGGGATTAATTGAGGTGGCAGGAATTAGACAGGGCGATGACTAGAGGTGAAAAGCGCTTCCTGCACTTAAAGATCCCCCTCCCCTAACTAAACCCATGCACCAAAAGTCCCCCCCAACCCCCCAGCCCTACCCCGGCACCACTGCTAGCGGAACTACTTTTGCATCTGGCTCATTCTCGTGGGGTTACAAATACTTTGTCTGGTGACGCAGCGTGGCTGAGCGCTGCTTCCTCCTCCTCCGGCCCTCCCTGCCGTGGGGTGTCCCGGGATGGCCATGCATGTTCCTCTGCTGCCGCTGAAATCGGGTGTATTTTGCCAGGCTGGGGCTGGCGGGTTTGCTGTAATTACCGGTGGGTTTAGGATCTTTTTCTGCCCTACAGGCATTACTGTACCAGCTCAGACCTGCTGTCCCCTCCTCAGCACTGACCCAGGTACAAAGTGCTACCAAGGGAAGGTCAAAAAAAAAAAAAAAGAACCCTTCTGAAGAGGACAATTAGGGATTAATCTTATTTCTCCTCAGCTCCCTTTGGTCGGCTCATCCTCTGTTTATAGCCCCACTTTTCTCATTAATCCGTCTTGTCCCGTAGCGAGTTTGCCAGCTGCGGTTACCCGTCCCGCGGCTGTGATGCCTTGGGATGACGGATGTCGGGGCGGCCACGCCACTGTCACCGCGGGCAGCGTCCCGTCTGTCTGCCGGCCCGGGAATTGGGAAGGTTTGCCGACTGTGTGGCCAGGTATTTGGTCCCACAAAAAAGCGTCAGCCAAGCAGCCTCGGCGAGCAGCTCCCAACATGGGGGCCTGTCCAGCGTGGTCCCGGGCTCCTGGGGGAGGAGGCTCGGGGCTGGGACTGCCATCCCGACGGACGGGATCTGTGCGTGGAGCTGCGGGGCAGCCGAGCTCTATCCTGAAGAAGGAGAGGGGAAGAAACGTGGGTCTGGCATGACGGTGACCGCAGGAGCTGTCGGGGGAAGGCTCCAGACTAATGGCCCTTTGCAGAGGCAGCTTGGGGTTGAAGGTGTCTGAAGGGGAGAGGAAGAAGCCTCCTGGTTAAGCGCTGCTGGGGCGGCGAAACCGAAGCGTTTGGCTGTTGGCTTCTGTTGGCGTTTCCTTCTCTTGGGTAATCGAGGGGGTTGGGAAAGGTGGTGTTTGGGTTCTGGCTCCGCCTCGGGCTTCGCGCCTCTGCCGAGGCTCCGCGGCGCCGTTCATCCGGCTCTGCCGCGGCCGGTCCTCGCCGAGCTGCGCCGGGTCAGGTCTGGCCTGCAGCGAACGTGCGACTGGGTGTCTCCGTCGCGTCTGTTCACGTGCGCCGGACGGAGGAGGCTGGGATAGGGCTGCTCGGGAAAATCCAGTGCAGAGCCAAATTCTGACTTGGGAGTTGGTGTTGTGCCCATCTGGGCAGAAATGTGCTGTCGGGAAGGGGGGTTTGTGGTGGTTACCTGCAATTCGGGGGCAGAAATCCCCAGCATCCGCGTGGGTTAAGTCGGATGTTTGGGTAAGGCTGGGACTGATTAACTGCAGAGCTTTGTAGGCACCAAAAGCTTGTTTTTCCTGTTCACCTTAAATTATTTTAATGACCCTGGAGTGCTGTGGAAGGTCTCCTCCAGGAAAGTCTCCTCCGGAGCCCGTGTGACGTGCCGCTCGCTGGTGCCGAGGGCGGGCAGGGGTCTTCGGGGACGCCTGTGCGGGGTTTTGTCACCTGTGCTCCGGTACAGGAGAGCCCGGCACCATCGGCACGGGCAGCTCCTCGTCTTCTGCTGGGAGATCATTCCTGCTCCCTACGCTCATGACGAGGCCGTTCCCTGAGGAAAATCAGAGGATTTTAGGGGTTTTTCTTTAACGTAGGCGCACAGCAAAGCGCTCTGGCCTCCCGATCCCGTGGGCTAAAGGCGGGAGGGGAGCCAAAGGTGAGGGGAAGTGGGGATCTCTTCCAAGTAGCGGCTGCTGGAATCCCCTGCTTGAAAACAAACGTTACCAGCTTTTTGTGGCTTTGGGTGGTGGAGCTGTGAGGAGCTGCCCCCCGGGACTCTGCACTTCCCCCCCAAATCTCTCTCTGCTGAATCTCCTTGTGTTTCGGCAGCACAATGACAAATTGCCCTTTTTTTTTTTTTTTTTTTTTTTTTGCCTCCCTGGAATAAAAAACGGGATGTAATTCCAGGGTGGTTGGTGCTCAGTAATCCAAAGGTAGCGTCTGCCGAATTTCTGCCTCGGGTTGGTGCAGCTCAGCCCTTGGCAGAGCCGGCTGCAGGAGAAGGAGCCGTTTGAGATGGAACGCTCTGAAAGAGGGTCCCAGGGAGCGGCTCTGGGCGTTGGGGCGGCTCCTCCTGGTTTCGCGGTGCGGGCGCCGCTTTGGGGACAGAGGTCAGGTTTCTGGGGCTGCCCTGGGAAGACGTCGTGGTGTAAATACCCAGGCGATCGGCTGGCAAGAGGGCGTGCGGCTTACCTGGGGCCTTTTTATCTCTGAGCTGCCCGCGGGACGCCGGGAAGAAAGTAGAGGCCTTGCCTTGCGCCTCCCGTCCTCGTTCCTCACGTGTGTTACTTTGTGCAGGAATATTTACAGCTCCCGCTGCAAAACCCCGGCGCAGAGCGTGGGTGCAACACCCCCAAACCCGGCGGCGGGGTGGGAGCGGAGGGAGAGCTGCGGGTGCCAGCCGAGTGGCTTCGCTTACGGGTCGACACCGGTGCCGCAGCACCAGAACCGGTCTGGATGCGGCTGAGGAGCACTGGGGACTTCACCACCAGCTTGAAGTGCGGCTTTCGGCAAAGGCTTTGGTTGCTCCCGATGTTTTTTCCGCTCACGACAGCAACCGTCAAGCTGAAGGATTGTTTGTCTTTGGGGTTTTTTCCCCCTATGCTTCCATTCCGTTCTCACGCCGTTGTGTGTGCTGCCCGTCGATATTCTGTTGTGATGCAGCCGCAGCTCCTGGTAAAGGTCTCTCCAAAACTCAGCTTTTGCAGGGTTTATGGGACTGCAGAAATCCGTTCCTGCTCCCGGGTTGTGCTGGGCTGCAGCCCAGCGCGCTCCGACTTCTCCATGGAGCTGATGTGGCTCGGTCCCGGGGTGGGAGGAGACATTGGAGAGGAGCTGGGGTGCTTTATCCTGGTCTTTCTCCCCTCTCTCCTGCACAGAGACGGCTACCGGCTGTTTGTGCCAGGAATGCCTTCACTGGAAGCTGCATTTATCTGACTTCTCTACTCGGGGGGGACCCCGTGCGGTGCGTGGTGCCCCCTCCTTGCCAGCGGGAGCAGTCAGAGCTGCGTTGGGCCCGTTTCAGAGCAGCAGTCACTCAACACATTTTTAATTGATTTGCATTTTACAGTAGGAATGTAAAACCCTGCCGATGCCCTGCTAGATGGGTGGCCGCCGGAGCGGCGACGGGCCCCGCCGAGGGCTCCCTCTTCCTCCGCCTGCCCGGGGCCAGAGCGTGAGTCACGGGCTGTGCCGGGAATAGACGGGAGATTCCTGCCGGTGCCCCGTGTTTACGCCGCCGCCGCCTCACTGTTTTGGGAACCGTAACCAAGCAAAGCCTCCCCGCGGTGACGCCGGCTGGGCTCGAGTGAGCTCTCTGGAGAGGAGAGGGAGCCATGGCCCAGTGCCGCGCAGAGCCAAGAGCCACGGATTTTGGGGCTGGAGCCTGCCTGGAGAACAGCACGATCTCAGCTCTCCCGCGGCCCCTGGTCCGGCGTCCCGCAGGGAAGGAGGGCTCCTGACCCGGTTAAGCTAACGAGGGCCATCGGTGTAGGGTATATCCGTGACGCAACGACAGCGTGACTCCCCTGTACGGCATGCGTGCCGGCACGCCGAGGGTGTGCCCGGGGCAGGTGCCCTTTTGCCACGGGTGCTACCCCCAGCCCCGAGCCTGAGACGCTGCAGGTGCTTAAATGCGCTTTGGGGGTCTGAAGCCCCCTCCAAACAGCCCTGGGGGGCGCCCCGGGTCCATGCGTCGTGCCCAGCAAGCCCTGCGGTGCGGTTCGCTCCGAACCCAATCGCCGCGTTGCCCAACGGCTCGTCGCCGGTTCCCTGCGTGTCTGGCGGCTGACTCTGCGCAGTGGCACGGTGCCGTCCCCAGGTGTGGGACACCTTAACGTCACCCACTTGGCTGTGACAGCGCTCGATCCCCGAAGGAGGCCAGGCAAGGGGCCACGATTCCTGTGGCTCCCTCCTCTTTTCGGCCGGGCGCGCGACTCCCCGCAGCTCTTGGCGCAGAAGCGAAGCTGTGTGTGCGACGGAGAGCCGGGTGACGGCAGAGCGATGAGGAACTTCCCCGGGGGGGGCCGTAACCCGGCGCGGAACCTGCTGAGACAAGGAGGGTGAGCCCCGCATCGGCCGCTGAAGCCAGTCTGGCGAGGCTCACTCTCCGACTTTGAAGCCGAACAGGTCGGGGCCTGCCGGGCGGCTGATTTACTTCTCCCTTGATGTTTCGGCACAATACCGGTGGCCATGCCGAATGGCTTCGTGCGGTTAGTGCCCGCCGGTGTGGCGGCGGAGGGTTTAGCTGGGGCTGTCGAGCTGCCCGCTCGGCTTTGCCGGGGGGACACGAGGACTCGGTGTGCAGGGGTAAGGACATCGGTCCTGGGTTGTGGTCTGGAGCCCTGCCACCGAGTGCCGTAGCCCGTGGGTGCTTCTGCCAGACAGTGTTTGGGTTCACAAGTTAACGCGGCAGGGACCTGTTGGTGCTGGCAGAGCGCGGTGCGCTCGGTCTGGTGCCCAGCCCTGGGTTTTTGGTGTAGGATGCTCTGGCAGAGGAGAGGCCGAGCCGCTGCCGAGCGTGGAGTTGCAGCAGGGGGATGCAGAGTGGGGTTTTTAACCAAGCATCGATGGGGAAGGGATTAAAGCCTGTTGGCCCTCTCTGTCTTACAGGGTTGCCGTGCAGAGAGGAGCCCTCGGCACGTGCCGGCAGCGGTGCAAGATGGCCGCCTTCAAACGGAGCCGAGCGCAAGCCTGGCCAGAGGAACGGGGCGACCGGGAGCACGGGCTCTACAGCTTGCACCGCATGTTCGACATCGTGGGCACCCACCTGACCCACCGGGACGTGCGGGTGCTCTCCTTCCTCTTCGTGGACGTGATCGATGATTACGAGAGGGGGATGATCCGCAGCGGCCGGGACTTCTTGCTGGCGCTGGAGCGGCAGGGCCGCTGCGATGAGACCAACTTCCGTCAGGTGCTGCAGTTGCTGCGGATCATCACCCGCCACGACCTGCTGCCGTACGTCACCCTCAAGAGGCGACGGGCCGGTAAGTGACGCCGCCGGCAGCCTGGCCCGCTCCCTAACGAAGTGAGCTTCGTTATTCAGCCGTCTCCCGCGTCTCGTTCCGCTGATGCCCTGGGGGCGTGGTGGTTGAAGGACCCCGAGGCTGCCAGGACAGCAGGGAAGCGCAGGCAGAGAAGGGGGAAGGGTATTTTGTAGGGTTTTAGCCAGCACCCATGCACGGTTTTGGGGAGCTAAAGCCTCGTTTCGTTTCTGGCAAGCGCCGAGGTCTCCTGGCTCCAGCGGCAGAGATCTGGGATTTCTGCTGCGTGCTGTGCAGCTCTGCGACTCCTGGCTCCGTGCCTCTGACTCCCAGCTCCCACTGCTCGTCTCTAGTTTTTGGGGAAATGCTCCTTTTGGCCCAAAGTCCTGTCTGGAGTGAGATGCCGTGGGCGGCCCCAGGGCTATGCCAAGGAGCCGGGAGGGTCCGGGGAAGCTCACGGCTGCTGTGCTCCGTGTGCTGGTGGCTTCAGGGGGAACCCTCTCGTCCTCTTGGGGCCAAGGCAAGTTTGGGAAGGCAACGATGTCCTCCCTGAGCTGGTGCTGCGGCGCACAGTACGCAGACAGGCTGGGGTGAGAAACCCATGTCCAAATTCAGATAATTTTTTATTTTGCCTCCCATTTTCCAGTGGGATGCCCCTAACCCTCCTCTTTCAGCCTCCCCTTTTCCCCTTGCTCCCTCCTGGCTCGGAGACCCCCGCAGTGACCTGGCCCTTTGCATCTGGCTAACCCGGTGGGTTGTCGGTTGCTTCATGGAGCTGCCCGGCCCTCCACTGGCTCGGCCCCACGCTCTATATTTTTTTTTTTTTTTTTTTTGCAAACCACCTCAATTTACAGCTCAAAGAACATCACCCAGATTAACCAGAATCGGAGGAACCATGAAGGAGAGCGCACTTGTTGGAGGGGATGCGTAAGGCTGTGCCAGCAGGATCCAACCTCTGAAATTTGCATCTTCACTTTAAATTGGGATAATTGGGCTTTATTGGCAGTTCCAGGCTGCTGAGTCTCCCCGGTTTCTGCTTGCACCGTGGGCAATGGTGCTGTTCCCCGCCAGCGCTTGGGAAAGCGGCGAGCGCAGGCAGAGGCAGGCATGAACAGCTCCCCGGCGCTGGGGGGGGAGAGAAGGGACGGCGGCGCTGGTGGGAACAAACCCCTCGGGCTGGGGCTGTCACCGGGAGCGTGGTCCCGCGCTGCCTGCGGCCTCCATCCTGCCGGGGGAAACTGGATCCGGTGGCTTGAAAATAACTGGGGTCCTTTGCTCAGTGGCTTCTAACCCCATCTCAGCCGAAACCAGGGTGGGGGGGCTGGGGACGCTGCTTTTGGTGGTGGCTGCTGCCTTGTGCCGCTCCGAAATGCCCGGATGGACGGCGTGGGATGGGGCCTGAGCGCAGGGCAGCCCTGCTGTCGGCAGGATTTCCCCATCACCCGGCCCTTTCTGGGAGCCGGGAGTGCGCTCCCTGCCCTGTGTGCCAGGGATGGATCCCAGCCTGTCCCTGTGCCGTCGCTGCCAGCTCCGCGGCGCGGCGAGCCTCGCGCAGGGCGTAGGAGGCTGTTTACCGGAGCCGGTGTAACCTTCCAGCGCGCTTCCTCTGCGCCGAGCCAAGAAAAACTGGAGGAAAAGGGAAAGTGGCGGGCGGGCGTGTTACGCAGACCAGCTGTGCGGTGCGTGGGCTCGGGGGAGGTTTCCGATAATGCCGATTCCACAGGGCGCACGGGTGGATCCACAGCTCTGTGTCCCCCAGTTTGTGTAGGGTTTGGGGGGGTCGGAGCATTATTTTTGTGTCTCTTGAGCAGCTTTTTGCTTGTTGAGTACAAATATCCGAACTGAAGGGGCACTGGGCTGCTGCCCCTCGGTCGCTGGAGCCAGGCGAGCCCTCCCCGTGCCGGGTTTTGGTGTTCTCAGGACGAGAGGGATGGATTGACATTAAAGCGCGATTCCTGCGTGCGGCCGGGGGCTGGAGGTCGGCGTTTGTGTCTCTGTACACCGCCATCGTGCAAGGAGCGATGCTCTGTACCCGTGAGATCACGTTCTCACCGTGCCTCTGGCCACGCTTGGGTGGAAACGGTTTAATTAAATGTGCAAAAATAGCATTTCAAAAAGCTTTATTAAGCAGGGCACCTTACACGTGGGTTATAACGCAGGGCGCTTTGCGTTGGAAGAGGAGGGATTGATTGGGTAAGGGAAGGCTCCTCCACACCGGCCGACTGAGCTGACTCGTGTCTCTGCTCCCGTGCCCTCGCAGCAGCCGGGTCTCCTCCCGCCTCATTCGCATTCATGGCTCCGAAAAGGAACGAAACCCTGTCCTGAATTAGCTCGGCACAGCCGGGGCTGGCTGGGTGAGGGCGGAGGGAGCCGGGGAGATCCGCAGCCTTGGCCGGCTTCGGTCCGGCGGGGATGGGAGGGATCCTGCCCAGGCACTGCTCCGAGCTCGCCAAGCAGGACAAAAACAACCCAGAGAAAACGTCCTGGCCCTCAAATTAAACTGGTTTTACCCCGTAATCTCTGCTCAGCAGCTGCTTCTGCTCAGCAGCTGGACTCTCCCAAAGCCCCGCGTCCTGCCAGCGTGTTCCTTCAGGGCTCTGAGCTGCTGCGGCTGCGTAAACACCGGAGGCTTCGCGCTCCAGCTGTGTGCCAGTTTGTCCCAACACCTTTCAAGCAGACGGGTCCGTGTGTAGGGAGTGTGGGACGAATCCGGGGCTGGTCTGAGCGACTGCCGGGTACAACCCAGTACCGCGCTGGCCGCCGTGGTGCTGGAGGTGCTGGCGGCCTTGGCCGGCGTTTCTCCCGGGGGACTGCGTGCGTGCAGCGCTGCCGGTCTGCTGCGGCCAGGGTGTTGGGAGTATCCATGGTAACGAATGGAAACGGCCTTTCCTGCCCCACGGCTGGGAGACCTTGGCTCCCCGACCACGCTTTTCCAAGAGGACCGGCGGCAGAAACGGCCGCTCGAGCTGCGGCTGTGCTCGGGGGGATGCAGCGCGGCTGAAGCACGTGGTGGCACCCACCATGTCCCCGTCCCTCCTGACGGCCCCGTGTCCCCTCTCTCTTCCAGTGTGTCCGGACCTGGTGGACAAGTACCTGGAGGAGACGTCCATTCGCTACGTGACGCCCCGAGCTCACGGCGAGGCAGAGCACGGGCTTGGCCACCCCCATAAATCAGGTGGGTGCCGATGCCCACTGCCAGACCTCGGGGTTCAGTCTGTGAGGATCCGCTCTGCGGGAATTTGTCAGGATTGTCCCTCTTTGGCCTTGGCTGCTCCCACTGGCAGCGCAGGGACTTATCTCTGGCTGGTGGTGACGGTTCCATCGCTGCTGGAGTGACCTTGCTGCCACAATCCCCACGATTTGGGGACGATCGAGCGTGGCATTCGACATCTCTTCCCTGAACTGCGCTGCTGCGGGGGGGCTGCTTGGTCTCGGGGCGTAGTTTGGGGTTCCCCTCTCAGGGCTTGGGGTGGGCTCCTGGGGCTCCAGGCACCCCTTGGGACAAGCATCCTGGGATGGGGGGGACAACAGGGAGGTGACAGCGGCGTGGAAAGGAAGGGGAGGGCTGGAGCTTGGTGTTGGAGATGGGTGCAGAAGCCCTCAAACACAGATTTGGAGTGCAACCAGGGAGGGCGAGCAGCTCCTTGGAGACGTCCCCGGGCGGAGGGCAGGGGCCGGGGCTCGGCATCCCCGGGCGGGGGGCTCAGCGTCCCCTGCCCTCTCCCCACACAGTGCCTCCCCACCACCCCGTGGTCTGCTGCTCCTCCGCGGGACCCCAGATCTGTACCAAGAGGCCCGGCCGCGGCAGGACCCTCCTCAGCAGCCAGCGCAAGAGGAGGAAGTCGGCGACGCCGGACCCTAAGGAGAAGCAGACCTGTGGTAAGAACCTCGGGGGGAGCTTGGGGGGTGGGTTTGGGGGGTTCCCAGCCCCGCGCTGGAGCACTCACCGCCCTCCCCGCTTCCCTCAGACATCCGCCTGCGAGTCCGAGCCGAGTACTGCCAGCACGAGACGGCGCTTCAAGGCAACGTCTTCTCCAACAAGCAGGACCCCTTGGAGCGTCAGTTCGAGCGCTTCAACCAGGCCAACACCATCCTGAAGTCCCGGGACCTGGGCTCCATCATCTGTGACATAAAATTCTCAGAGCTCACCTACCTCGACGCGTTCTGGCGCGATTACATCAACGGCTCTTTGCTGGAAGCCCTCAAGGGCGTCTTCATCACGGACTCGCTCAAACAAGCCGTGGGCCACGAAGCCATCAAACTGCTGGTCAATGTGGACGAGGAGGATTACGAGGTCGGGCGCCAGAAACTCCTGAGGAACTTGATGCTGCAGACGGCTCCCTGACGCCCCGCGGCTGCTCGGTGGGACCCGCGCTTTTTCCTTCTCTTCGTTTTTTTTTTTTTTTTTTCCTTCTTTTTTTTTTTTCTAAAAGAAAAGGAAAAGATGATTGAAACCCCTGCCCGGTACCGTGCAACTCTGGGTTTGGAGCCGCGGGGAGCGCCGGAGGCTTATGTGTTTCCTCCCCCCTTCCCTGTCCTGTCACCTCCTCTCTTGCTTTGTTTTTCCTTTTTTCTCTTTTATTTTGTATCCATTAAAAACAAACAAACACAAAAAAGGCAAAAATCCTGCCTGGGGCGTGTCAGTGATGGGGCTGGGCGAGCCAGGGCGGGGGGAGGCTCAGCGTTGGCTCGTACTGGGGTGGGCTCGGCCCCACGGTGCCTGTGCTGGGTTTGGGGGTGGCTTTGTCCCCCTCCTGCCCTTGTGTCACTGTCCGGGGGGGGGGCTCCATGTGCCAGGGGGTGCCCTGTGGGCTGTGCCCCCCCGGCTTCTCCCTCAACCCCCGCCCCATTGCCTCAGTGGGTTTCTCAGGAGTAAAACTGTCCCTGTGCCGGGCTGCGTCCCCGCAGCGTCCCCTGGACCATGTGCCTTCGTGTTCCCCTCCCCTGCGGGGGCTGGGGGGGAGGACCAGCGCCAAGGGATGCCCCGAAATCTCTTGCCTGTCCCCTCTGCCTCTCCCCTCCACGGCTGCCTGGCTCTGTCCCTCCCCTCTCCAGCTGGCAACGGGGACAAGGGCGGGTTGGGGCGGCGGGATCTGCCTGTTGCTGGCCGTGGGCAGGCACGTCTTGGCGGGCAGCCGGCAGCGTGCGGTCCTTGGCCATGGCCGCCCGGCCGACGCCCTGGCTCCCCAGAGGGCCCCTAAAATGGCCTTGCCCCCCCAGCTGCTGCCTCTGGCCCCCCAGGAGGGGGGATTTACTTTTTTTCCCCCAGCTCCATCCTGGTTTTGTGGTTTTTCTCCCCGTCTCTGCTCAGCTGCCGGTGGGTGCCAACCCCCTCCAGGGTGGGGGGGGGCAGCCCCCTGGGACTTGTGGTGCTCGTGGCCCCCCACCCCACCCCGGGGCGCACAGCCCCCGCCTCTGCTTACGGACAATTCTGGCACAACTTGGTGTAATTTCTGTGACTTCTGTATTTTTTAAACTTCAATATAACGGTCATATTCCCTCTGTAGCTTCCAGGTTTCTTGAAATAAACATCTACTGCAGCGCCTGGCTCCTTCCTTCTGCCCCTACCCGTGCAGGGGGGGGCCCTGGACCCCCCCCCCAGCCATGTGGGAGCTTGGGGGGGACACCAAAAAAGGGGGGGAACCCTCCTGGCTGCAGCACAGGAGGACGGGGAGCCCTGAACACGTCTTTTGGGGAGAAGTGGTCTGAAACCGAGCTGCTGCGGCCCTGCTCTGGCTTTGCCTGTAGCAGGGAGGGGCTCACGGCGCCGGCGCCAGCCCCGCGGCCGCCACGGTGCCGTAGAGGTCGGGCCGGCGGTGGCCGTGCACCGGGATCTCCCGGCGGATGCGGTGCAGGTACTCGAGGTCGATCTCGGCGTAGCAGAGCCCAGGTCCCTCGCGGCACTGGGCCACCACGGCACCCCAGGGGTCCACCACCAGCGCGTGCCCGTAGGACGTCCGGCGCTCGTGGTTCTTCCCGGTCTGGGCGGCCGCCACCACGTAGCACTGGCTCTCGATGGCCCGGGCCCGCAGCAGCACCTGCCGGGGGACACAGCACTGCCCGACCGCAGCCCCTGGGGGGGGTGGTCATGGGACAGAGAGCAGGGATTCATGCTCAAATACCCAAGAAAGAGGCTCAAATACCCAAGAAAGAGGCTCTTGGCCACTCTGAGCTGCAGGATTTGGCCCCGCTTGCTTGCTGCAGACTGGGGCGGGGGCTCAGACCCCGGGGTGTCCCCAGTCCCACGGGGGACGAGGGGCTGGAGCTGCCGGGGCCGAGCTCACCTCCCAGTGCGCCGAGCCCGTGGGGACGGTAAAGGCCGAGGGGTAGGTGAGGATCTCGGCGCCGGCACGGCGCAGCGCCAGCGAGATCTCGGGGAAGCGCAGGTCGTAGCAGATGGAGAGGCCGAGCTGGTGGGGACGAGGAGGGGACGTCAGCGAGGACACGGCCCTGGGGGGCTCTGGGCAGGGGTTAGGGGACATCGGAGGGGGCGCGGTGTCGAGCCAGGGGAGGCCCTTGCCCCCCAGGGGGCCCGTGCGCCCCGTACCTTCCCCGCTGGCGTGCTGACCGGGGCCACTATCTCGGCGCCAGGGTTGGTGAAGCTGCTCTCCTTCATGGTGACGCGTCCCTCCAGCTCCACGTCACACAGGTGGGTCTTCCTGTAGGCGGCCACCAGGCGCCCTGGGGACAAAAGGGTGCGAGGGGGGGGACACCCGCAGGGGTCGGGGACCCCCAGTCGGCGGGGCAGGGCCGGGGGCTCTCACCTGTGGGGTCCAGCAGCGCGTGGCAGTTGTAGATGCGCTGCGTGGTCGGCCAGTCCTGGCCACGCTCGTGGAAGCCGCCCAGGGACAGCCACACGCCGCAGTCCCTGGGGAGAGGGACCGGGGTCACCCTGGCTCTGACGGGGACAGGCACCCCGCAGCCGGCACCCGCGGCTCCATCCCCGTTGGTACCTGGCCAGCCCGGCGTAGCGTCCCATGAGGTCCCCATCCAGTCCCTCGGCCAGGCCGAGGGTCTGCGCCGTGTCGGAGCCGATGTAGTCGAAGCCCTCGGGGAGGAAGACGAGGCAGGCGCCGCGCTGAGCCGCCTCCCGCACCAGCCCGGCGCAGGCGGCGAAGTTCAGCTCCTTGTCGGGCGTCGAGGTGACCTGGCCCACGGCCACCAGCGGCTTCAGCCCTGGGGGAGCCGCCGCCATGGCGCGGGGTGGGCGCGGGGAGCTGCGGCGCAGCGGGGACGTCAGCCCTGGGGCCACGGCAGCCCCACGGGGACCACGGCAGCCCCACGGGGCCAGCACAGGTCACCCCCCGCTTGCCCGGGGTACCTGCCCAGGGCACCGGAGCCGTGCGGGCGTCGCGGGGTGCGTGGGGGGGCCGGGCGCAGGCAGCGCAGCGGGGTCCGGGGCAGCGCTCTCAGCCTGGGGGACCCCGGGGTGGGCAGGGGGGGTTACGGCTGCTGCTGGGGGGGGACACACGGCCCCGGGGAGCCACAGCCAAGGGGACACCACCGGCCCCCATGCAGGAGCCCGTGGGTGGCTGTCACCGGCCAGTCCCCTCCTGTGGCCCCAACTGCCCCAGCCCCCCCAAACTGCCCCAGCCCCCCGAAACTGCCCCCAGGTCTGCCCCAGCTCCAGCCCCAGCCCCCCCCAACTCCCCCAGCCCCCCCCCAAATTGCCCCCAGGTCTGCCCCAGCTCCAGCCCCAGCTGCCCCAGCACTCCCGAACTGACGCCAGCACCCCCAAAGTTCCCCAAGCACCCCACAAACTGCCCCCAGCACCCCCCAAAGTGCCCCCAGCACCCCCCAAACTGCCCCCAGCACCCCCATTTCCTCCAGCCCTGCCCCACCTCAGCCCCGCACAGCCCCCAGGCCCCACCAGCCCCCCCCCCCCCGATCGCCCCATTTCCCCCAAATCCCGCCCCCCCCGGCCCGTACATGCCCCGCCGGCGGCACTGAGGGGACACGGTCAAAGTCCCCCCCAGCGGCCGCGCCCGCAGCAAAGATGGCGCCGGCACCGCCTCAGCGGGCAGCGCGCTGCCCTCTACCAAGATGGCGGCCGACAGGGCCCCGCCCCGTTTCCGGTCGGGCCCGGAAAGGGCGGGGCCCGCGGCTGGGGAGGGGGCGAAGATGGCGGAGAGCGCGAAGGGGCGGCCGGCGGCGGCGCCCGGGGGGAAGGCGCTGACAGCGGAGCAGGTCCGGGCCGGGTGGGCGGCGGCGGGGCCCGGGCGGGCCCCTGGCGCCGGGGGGGGGCGTCCCGGGCGGGCCTCGGGCAGTGGGGGGGGGTCCCAGCGCCGTCCCCGTCCCTGTCCCCGCAGGTGGTGGCCCGGTTCAACCGGCTGCGGCAGGAGCAGCGGGGCCTGGCCTCGAAGGCGGCCGAGCTGGAGCTGGAGCTGAACGAGCACAGGTGGGGCCTGGGGGGGCGGCGGGGGCGCCGGGGCCGCGGGGGCCTTGGCCGCCGCCCCCTCCTCACCCTCCCGCCCCCTCCCAGCCTGGTGATCGAGACGCTGCGGGACGTGGACCCCACGCGCAAGTGTTACCGCATGGTGGGCGGCATCTTGGTGGAGCGCACGGTCAAGGAGGTGCTGCCGGCCCTGGAGAGCAACAGGGAGCAGGTGAGGGGCGGCTGGGACCCCCCGGGGACCAGCCCCCCCAGGACACACCTCCGGGGTACTCCCCCCCAGACCCTTCTGAGACCCCCCCCCCGAGACCCCCCCGGGGACCAGCCCCCCCCGGATACACCCTCTGGGACACACACACACACCCCCCGAGACCCCCCCGGGAACCAGCCCCCCCAGGGCACACCCTCTGGGGACCTCCCCCACCCGGGCCCCCCCCGGGACCAGCCCCCCCAGGGGACACCCCCCCCAGACTCTTCTGAGACCCCGCCCCCCCGAGACCCCCCCGGGGACCAGCCCCCCCCGGACACACACCCCTGGGGGACACCCCCTCCCACCTGGACCCTCCTGAGACCCCGACCCCCCCGGGGACCAGCCCCCCCAGGACACACACCCCCTGGGGACCACCCCCCCCGGACCCTCCTGAGAGCCCCCACCACCCGGGACCCC
>BOSO01015529.1:11950-27355 GCA_018403395.1 Gorsachius goisagi | reverse complement strand
TCCCTGGGCAGCCCATTCCAGACCCTGACAACCCTTTTGGTGAAGAAGTTTTTCCTAATGTCTAGCCCACCCTGTTGTCAAGGTGGAGTCCAGGACCCTCTTGCAGCCCCATCTGGGTGCCCCCAGGAGCCTTTGGGTGCGTGCAGACCATGCCCCCCCCTCTAATGCCATTTGCAGCGGGTCCAGGGCCAAACCGGTTCCTCTCCATGTGCTGGGGGTTTAGGAGAAGCCAGCAGGATCTCCCAGGCAGGGGCCAAGGCCAGCGTTTGCATCCTTCCCCGGACACAAACCTTTGCCATTTCCCTCCTCTCCCTCCAGAGCCGGTGTCCCATCCCAGCATCCAGATCCTCAACCGGGTGTTGGCCAACGGCAGCTGCGCCGTCACCCTCAACTGCACGGCGGAGCGAGGGGACAACATCTCCTACAGTTGGGCCAGCTGGGACCTCAGCACCTCGGGGCTCTGCTCCCGCAACGGCAGCCTCCTGCACCTCTCCTACTCCCTGCGGGACGCCAGCATCGCCTGCGCCTGCACGGCCAGCAACCCCATCAGCAGCCGGGTTGTCACCTTCAACTCCTCCGAGTGCAACTACGAGCATGGGGGTGAGTCCCCGCCTGGGGACGTGGCCATCCCCAGCCTCCCAGCATTGCTCTTGCTTTGCAGGGGCCTTTTTTTCGTGCTGCTTTCAGCCCCACCAGAGGAACCTCCCGCAAGAAAAGCGGCCGCTCCGTCACCCGTTGAGCGCTGCCCCGGCCTTCCCGTAAATGCCGGCGGCGGAGCCGTGGGGGTCCCACCTGCCTGGAAGCTCATTCTCGATGCACGCGCTTTCATACGCCGGGTGGTTTGGGGAGGGTAAAAAAAAAAAACAAAACCTCGGTGGCAACTTCCCCTTCGGAGGCGCTCGGGGCAAAAGTCACACTCTCGCGCTCATCGGGATTTTTCTCGCGCTCCCTCGTGACGTGGGGGACTTTTGCCGGGGCCGGGCGGTGCGGTGGCTCCCCCCTTTCCCCGGGGAGCCAGCAGCGAGGTCACGTCTCTGCTGGGGCTCTGCCGGTGACCTGTGCTGAGAAAATATCCCCGCGGGAAGAACGGCCGGGACTCTTGCTTTTAGGAAAGGGAGATGCTGAAATGAGATAGTCTGGGGCGGGGGGGTTTCGGGCTTTTTTGTCACCCCCTTGCACTGTGGGACACCCCTGGGTGCTGTCACCTTTAGCGGTCGCGGAGCGGGGCCACCCTGGGTGCCTCCCCGCTGCGGTGGGAGCCCGGCTGGAGCCGCGCAGCTCCATCCCCGAGCCCTCTGCTCAGGCACCCGCGGTGCGAGGGTGTCGACCAAAGGGGCTGTCTCCCCACAAACCTCCGGAAAGCCACCGGAGAAGTTTTCAGGGTTTGTTTTTTTTTTTTATCTCTCTGGCCTCCAGCAGGTTTTTGGTTTTTTTTTTTTGCTGACTGGTGCAGCCTGGAGGCGACCAGAGAGCACTCTGCTTGAGAGCAGCATTTCCTGCCCCTTGTTTCCTGTTCTACCAACATCAGCAGCCCCAAATTAGGTGATGGAGATGAAGAAAGATTTTTAGCAGCCAGTTCTGCACAGCTCTGGGTGCTCTGACACCCCCCCCCCCCCTTTGCCCCCCATTCCCAGGTGGTGCTGGGCTAAGGACGGAGCAACTCGTGCTGCTGGTGGTGCCCATCGTCATGGCGGTGGTGATCATCGGGGTCTTCATGGCTACCCGTTTGGCCATGCCTGGCGGTGAGTGGTGAGAGGGAGGGGTGGTTGGTGGTCCATGGGAGGGGGAAGTTTTGGGGGGGCTGGTGGATGATGGTAGAGGCTGCCCCCAGGCAGCCCCAGCGAATGGACCAAGGGGCTGATCCCCGCTGGCACCTCATCTTGGGAGTCCCCTAGCCCTTGGGGGAATGAGCAAACTGCGGTTCTCTTGAAGCACGGTGTAAAAGGCAGGAAGGAAATGAGCTTAAGAGGAAAAAAAAAAGAGAAAAAAAAAAAGAGGGAAAAAAAAGAGGAAAAAAAGAGAAAAAAAAGAGGAAAAAAGAGAAAAAATAAAAAAGAGGGGGAAAAAGAGAAAAAAGAAACAAGAAAAAAGAGAGAAAGGAGGGAAAAAAGAGGAAAAAAGAGAAAAAAAAGAGAAAAAAGAAAAAAAATGAGGGGAAAAAAAGAGGGGAAAAAAGAGAAAAAAAGAGGAAAAAAAAAGAGAAGGAAAAAAAAGAGAAAGATACCTGCACGTGATCTCCGGCGCCTCACCCGGATGATTGGCTTCTGCCGTCGTTTTGCACAGCCTCAAGGGGACCTGAATGACCCCAGCCCCAAGTCAAGCGAGCAGCGAGGGCCTCAGCTGGGCTGTGCCCCCCCATTTCCCATTCCCCACCTAGGGACACATTGGCAAAGCCGACCCCTGGCAGCCAGAAACCCGCTGGGCGCCGCCGGGCAGCCGCAGCGCTGGGGATGCAGCGGTGTCCAGCCAGCGGGCACCCTGCCGGGGACGGATCCGCCATGGGGTCCCCCTTGCCGTGCCCTGGGGCACAGGAGCTGGATGTGGCTTCCAAAGCACCGGGGTCCCCCTCGGGCCCTGCTGCCCTCGCAGCTCCGTGACTTGCTCTTCCCCCTGCAGCCAGCCCGGAGCAGGAGCACTCGCCGCTGGGCGAGGACGGCGGCGTGCACACCATCTACTCCCAAGTGCAGCGGGTGGAGGTGAGTCCTGACCAGCATGACCCCAGCCGGCCTCGGCACGGGGCGGGGGGAATGCTCCTTTGGTGATGGGAATGTTCCTTTGGTGATGGGAATGCTCCTTTGGCCATGGGAATGTTCCTTTGGTGATGGGAATGTTCCTTTGGTGATGGGAATGTTCCTTTGGCAATGGGACCCCCAGCGCTACCGCTGGCGGGGAGCGCGGGCACGACCCTGCCGGGGTTTCTTGGGTGGAGGTCTCGGATGGTGGCAGCAGCACCCAAAGCCCCAGGTCATTGCTGGGTGCTCCCTCTGCAGCACCCTTTGAGATTGCAGCCCTGTAGCTGGTGAGGGTGAAATTGCTGCTGGGTGGGGGGGACTGGGGTGGCCGTGGGCTCCCCCAGGTTGCTCATCCCTGCTGTTCCAGGAGTCAGCCTGGCTGCTCTTAATTTGGGAATAAGGTTGGGTGCTGCAGCTTCCCCAGCACCCCAGGGTGGCTTTGGGGAGAGACCAGGGCAAACTGGGGAGGAAATGGTGGGTGCATGTAGGGTGGAGGGAGGGAAGCCCCCCCAGCAAGCTGCTGCTCATCCTTCTCTCTCCACGCAGAAGCCGAAGCCCCCCCCAGCTGCCGAGCACCCCTCCTGCACCACCATCTACGCCGCAGCCACCGGCTTGCCCCCGGACACAGCCCCGGGCCCCGGCAGAGCCCCCCGGCCCCCGCGCAGCCCCCCGACAGAGCCGCCCGCCCCGCAGGGCCACCCACCCCTCTCGCAGGTAAGGGTGGCTCCCCCCCACCCCATCACCCCCATCCTCACCCCGGCTGGGCATTGCCGGGGGGCAACCACTGGCCCCCACCAGCTCCCCCCCCCCCCCACCCCTTTGCTTCCCCAATCTTTGCTGCAGAGCCCTGAGGAGCCCACGACGGTTTACGCCCGGGTGATGATGCCCATGGTCTGAGCCTCTCCGGGCAGCGGGCAGCAGCCCAGCGCGGCCTCTGCTCGCCCGGGCACCGACGTCCGCGGTCCCGGCTGGAGGAAAACCCCGCTCATTCCTTGGGAATTGAGGCAAAACCCTCCAGCAAGCGCCGATCCCCGCCGCAGCCGAGCTGGGACTGCAACGATGGCGACGGAGCAAAGAGCGGGCTTGAAGCACGGCAAGAAATCTCCCCGGGCTGTGGCCAAGGGCGGCCAGCAAGATGCCGAAGCACCGGCGGAGGGGGGGGGTCTGGATGCGACCCCGCAGCCAGGCAGGAGCCAGGGGGGAGAGGATCGACGCCTGGGAGGGGAAGGGGTCAGCCCATCGGCACTGGGAAGCGTGGCCGGAGCAGGTTTGCACCCCAACGTCACCCCTGCCCCAGGGGTTTTCACCCCACGGCCTCACCCGGGGGCCCCGACTTCGCTAGAGGGAGCCCCCGGCTCGTGGCGGGCGGTGACACCGGTGACACCCAGGGACGCGCGTTCAACGGCAGCGGGGGGAGAGAAAACCAGAAGGGATTTATTTTATTTTATTTTTTTTTTTTTAATTCCTTTTCCCACCCAATCTCTGCTCCCCAACCCAAAACGCTTGCGTTTTTGACCCAAGAAAGTTTTGCCAGCCCTGCCCACCCCCAGCCTGACCCCCCCCAGCCGTGCCCGGCGGAGCAGCCGCGTCCCACTGCACTTTTCCATCCCCGTCCTTTTCCATCGGTGACTACGGGAGCAAGCGAGGCTCTTCCAGGCGGACTATTTAAAGCCAAATTTCTGGCTGAGAGGGGGAGGCAGCCCTTCCCCATGGCCTGTCCCCGTCCCCCCCCACCACCTTCCCTGCAGAAATACCCAGCCTGGGGATGCTGGAGGGGGCCTGGAGGAGGGAGCTGGGGCTGCAAACTTTTTCCAACGCTCCCCCCCCCCAGGTCCGAGCGATTTTATAATCCCAACATAACTGGGCTCGTCCAGCAGCTCTGATCTCGTGCGCCGCTGCAAAGGGAAAAGAAAATAAATTGGTAGTAAAGCCTGTTGGGAAGGTTTGCTGGAGGGGGGGCGTCAGGGGCTGGCTCAGGCTCGGGGGGGGGGGGGGGGGACGGGGAATGAAAATCAGTGGGTTTGTGCCTCCCTGGCTTCCTCCTTTCATTACTATGGAAAATCAGCTGAGCTGCTTGCTTGGAAAAATCTGTCAGCAAAGCAACTTCCCCCCCCGGCCCCCCCAGGGAGGGGCACAGGCGGGTCATGGGGAGGGCAAGGGCACCCTTGCCCTTGGTGTAAAAGCCCCAAACTCTGCACTTGGCGCAGGATGGAGCCCGGTGCTCCCCGCCAAACAGTGCTGGGCACCCTGCGAGGTGCCACCCTGGCGTGGGGCCAAACACCGCAGCTCCCCCCCCCTGCCCCCCCCCACCCCCGCCCACCAGCGGTGGGGACGTGATGCTCAAAATGGGGAAGAGTTGCTGTGAAAGTGTTGATGGTGCCATTGCGGAGGAGCCACGGTGCCACAGACCCCCCCCTCCCCAGCTCCCAGGTGATGGTCGGAGGAGGCAAAGGGGGCTCAGCCCCCAGGGTGCCTCTCATTTCCACCCCCCTGCCGTCCCCCCCCCACCCACCAGGGCGTTGGGAAAGAGCGGAGCGCAGCTCAGCGATGTTTGGGCTTCGGTCCTGAGCGGTGATGCTGGTCCCATCACCCAGCCTCGGGGCGGCGCTGGGGGGGGGGGGTGACAGCAGCCCCCGCTCCTTGGCATGGGGGGGCTATTTCAAAGCCTGACACACCCCCCCCAGCTCATCCCGCAGACTTCCCCCACCTGAATTTCAGTATGACACCAGTGTCATGCCGCTTCCCAGAATCATCGGAATTAGAGAAGCGGCTGCTTCCCTGTGCCCTGCCCCGCCGGGGGGGGGAGGGATGGAGCCGGGGGGGGGGGACACTGGACAGTCTGGATCGTCTGCTGGCCACATGGGTCCATGGGTGCTGATGGGCTCCCGGGTGCTGACCACGATGGGCCCCACCATAACCCCCTCGGCTCCCGGTTCCTGGGATGCTCGTCACGCGCAGACGCCGGGACGTTCCCTCTCCCAGTTCCTTCAGCTCGAGTTTTCGCTCTGCCTGGGTTTTTTTTTTGTCCTTGTGATGCCCCCCCCCTTTCTGACAGCAGGCTCCATCTCCCCGCCTGGTGTCACCCAGCCGCCCAAGGAAGCAGGAGGTTATCTCCACCCCAGGCTGGGAGGGGGCGCTACGTGGCGGCAGTCGCTTGCACCTTCAGCTTGCCACCATAACCCCTGGTAGATGTTGGGTGGGGAGAGCTTCCCTGCGCCCGCCGCGGGTTGATGGACGTGTTTTGGTGCCTCCTGCTCACCCTCCTCTTCCTCCGCCAAGCAAGTAAGTGCAAGGTGCTCGGTTTTCCCTGGGTGGTGGAAGGGAAGGAGCCCACGGGGGTGGGATCGGGGTGGGTTTTGGGATTCCCAGGAGAGCAGGGACAGGGCTGCCACGTGGAGGGACGCGTGGTGCCAGGTTGCAGCTCCACAGGGGTGGACTTTATCGCAAGGATTTGAGGCAAACCGGGGTGAAAGATGTCCAGCGTGACCCGGTGCTCCCCTCTGCTAATGAGTGAATGCATCAGGTCTCAGCTCCCACCCAGGCTCTGCCCAGATGTGCACTGGCCTCCCCGCTTGCCGTTCCGCTCCACCTTCGGGCTCTGTTCCCCTGTCCGGTGTCTCTGAGTTTTCCTCCTTGCTTCGGAGGTTTTGTTACCGAGTGTTTAGGGCTGTTTGGAACAGGAGACATTTTCTGCCTATTTTTAGGCCAGGGGAAATGGGTAGAGATGCTGGCTCTGCCCCGGCCCCCTCCCCGCAGCCTCGAGAAGGGGTTTTCTGCCGGATGAGCCCTCCAGCAACATCCTTATCTGCTGGCTCAGCAGAATTTCCGTCGTCAGGTTTATCTCCCCAACCAGCTTTTCCTTGCACGCCATCGGAGATGCCCGGTCTCGACGTCCCGGAGGCGTCCGCGCGGGGTCGGGCAGCGGGAAGCAGAAATGCAGAGCCCCGGGGAGAGGTGACGGTGGCGGGGGCTGGCTGCCCAGCCGAGCCACAGTTGGTTCTCCTTTCAGAAACTGGGGAAAAAAACCCAACCCTCTGTCCCCAGCCTAGACTGGGAACCACTGATTTTTAAAATGAGAAGTAGCCAAGATTAAGAGGGAAATGTCCTCCCTCTCCTCAGAAGGGGGGAGAAGCAGCTGCACTTTTGGGGAAGCGGCCACCGATTTGCTTGCCAGCTCGTGCAGGTGAGCTTGGCCTTTTGGGCTGGTGATGACCGGGAGCTCCCTGACCTTCTCGAGCCATTGCAAACTCCTCCGTGCGCTTTCATTTTACACCTCAAGGCTCCGTCCCTTGCACCCCCCTTTTGCACGTAGGAAGCAGTGGGGGTGTCCGGAACCTGGTGCCGCTCGCTTCACGAGGCTTTGGGGGATGTGAAAGCACGGGTTGCCCTGAGGGACCCTCAGCCCACAGCCTCAGAGGCCATTAGTTCATTTAAAATAAAAAAGATCCTCTAATTAGGGGGATCACCCACGGTGGAGTGGTTCTTTGGTGCTCTCTGCATCCAGCGGCGTGCATCCTCATCCCCAGGGATGCTCCCGAGGGTTTGGGCGAGCTGGCAATGGGTGCTGGTTGCCCGGGACCCCCAGCCCACAGCCTCAGAGGCCATTAGTTCATTTAAAATAAAAAAGATCCCCTAGTTAGGGGGATCACCCATGGCAGAGCGGTTCTTTGGTGCTCTCTGCATCCAGCGGCGTGCATCCTCATCCCCAGAGATGCTCCAGAGGGTTTGGGCGAGCTGGCAATGGGTGCTGGTTGCCCGGAAGGCCAAGCATCTCCTGGGCTGCACAAAGTGGGGTCTGCTCTGCTCTGGTGAGACCCCTGGGGTCCTGTATCCAGCTTGGGGGTCCCCAGCGCAGGAAAGACATGGTCCTGTTGGAGCAGGACCAGAAAGGGCCCCGGGAATGATCCCAGGGCTGGAAGCCCTCTGCTGCGAGGAGGGATGGAGAGGATTGGGGTGGCTCAGCCTGGAGGGGAGACGGCTCCAGGGAGACCTTTCAGTACTTGTAAGAAAGGTGGGGGCGGACTTTTTGGCAGGGTCTTCAGGGGAGAGAAGGGGTAATGGCTTTAAACTAAAAGAGGGGGGATTCAGACTGGATATAAGGACGAAACGTGTTGGGCTGAGGGCAGTGAGATGCTGGACCCAGCTGCCCAGTGAGGTGATGGATGCCCCATCCCTGGGGACATCCCAGGTCAGGTTGGATGGGGCTGGGAGGAGCCTGGTCCTTTTGAAGATGCCCCTGCCCGTGGCAGGGGGCTGGCACTGGATGAGCTTTAATGGTCCCTTCCAACCCCAAGCAGTCCCTGATGCTGTGACTTTGCCCTCAGCTGAACAGAGGTACCGTGGACTCTTTGCATACTCAGCCAATACCACACACCCCTCCACTGACCCATGTATCCTCCAATGACCATGGACCTTGAGGGTTCTCACCTCCAACAGGCACAAGGGGTGGTCCATAACTGGCCCTTCCTCAACCATCTCATCCCCCTCCACGGCATCCCATTTTCCACTGGCCACCTTGGCCAGGTATCCCAGGAGAGGAGGAACACAAGGACACTCAAGCTACAATGCAGCAAAAACTTTAATGAGTCTAAAGAGTGAAAGCAAGCAGTGCGTGCTGGAAGGGTCCCGGCCCACGCTGCTCCAAGGGCAGCCGACAGACAGGCACCCCTTTGCAGCCATGGCACACGCGTCTTCCTCCCACACACGGGCGGAGAGGGGGATGAGCAAGGCCCCGCTCAACTTGCGTCAGGATGAACCCATGACACAGGACAGCAGCAGGCAACAGGGGCTCATGATGCACAGAAGAAAGAAGGAGAAGACACCATCAGGTGGCCAAGTTTCCAGACAGACAGGAGGACACCTGGATTTGCTGGAGGGCACCAGAGTGCTTGGCCCCTCTGGAAACCTGGCCAGCAGCTCCATCACCTGGCTTTGGGCTTCCTGGTCATGGGACATCTGGCCCAGCTTTAGCAGGGCAGGCACCTTCTGCCGTAGTAGCGGCCACCAAGGCCAGAGAGGTTGAAGCCCCCGGAGGAGATGGGCACTCCCTCCTCGCTCAGGATGCTGCCCACAGCAGCGGAGGTGGTGGATCCCACAGCGGTGTTCTGGGGGAAGGAGCTGAGGATGGGTCCGGGCAGGGTCACCACCACGGGCGAGGGCTGGATCACCACGCGGGAGTCCTGGCACTGCCCCTCCGTGGCATCACGCTGTGCGATCCCAGTGGGACGAGGCTTTGTTTTCAGCCGAGGAACCCTTCCCCGACCCTCCCATGCCTTTTCCCCCAGCCAGTCCCCAAGCTCGCTGTGGCACATTGCCTTCAGCTCGGCTTCTCTCCCCAGCATCCACCAGCGATGGGACAGAGGTGACCGGGGCCGTGGGCAGGTCCGTCACCTTCCACCTCCAGAACCCGGATGGAAAAGCTGTAGCCTGGAGCTTTCACAACGACATCATAGTGACCGTGATATTCGGGAATCCTCCTGAAGCCATCTTTCTTGACGGCAACTACAAGCCGCGCTTGACCTTCCCCGAGAACGGCAGCGCCCTCACCATCTCCCGGCTGAGGTTGGACGATGCCGGTACCTACACCGCGAAGACCCCAGTGGTAAAAACCACCTTCACCCTCCACGTGTACAGTAAGTGCTTTTTAGCCATGGGGGGGGGTTATGCTTTGTGCCAAATGGGGGGGATCAGGGATTTCCTGACAGCCCCCCGCTTCCCGCAGGGGAGCTGGCGGTGCCGACGGTGACCTGCGTGGCGCAGAACTGCTCGGCCGCCGGCTGCCGTTACACCCTGCGCTGCAGCGCGGCGGGCTCCGGCTCCGGCAACGTCTCCTACGGCTGGAGCGGGGGGGATTTGCCAACGAGCCAAGGGCCCACGGTGCTGGTGGAGGGGCCACCCCTGGACGAGCCCCCGCTGCCGCCGCTGACCTGCACGGCGCGAAACCCCGTCAGCAGCCGCAACGTCACCGTCATCTCGCCCGCCGCCTTCTGTGCAGGTAACGGCCACAGAAAGGTGCCCGGGTGGGTGGCAGGGATGGGCTGCGTCCTGCTCCTGGAGGCTCCAGCTTTTCCCCTCCGAGCGTTGCAAAAAGAAAACCGCACCCCCCCCCCCCCGGCACTTACTTCTCTCCCTGTTCTCTCCCCCCGCCACGCCGCCAGCGCTGCCAGAAAACACAACCCACTCTCCCACCACCGGTGAGCCGCCGAACTGCCCGTCCGTGCCCGGCCTCGCTCTTAAATGTCTGCGTGTACCCCAGCTAGCAGCGCCTGGACCCCCCCGGAACCCCCCACCTGGGGAGGGGGAGGTGGGGAGCCTGAGGCCAGCACAACCCATCCCCTCCCAAAAGGGCTCGGGGGGGGGGGTATCCAGGCTTTCCCAGCAGGACTCTTAGCATCCACTGTCATCCTCACCTGGGGAATTTGGGGAGGGGAGGTGGGGAGCATTTCTAGCTTCTCCCCCCGCCCCCCCCAAAAAAATCCCAGCTTGGGGTGGCAGCAACAACATTCATGCAGCGGAGAGGCAGAGCCAAGGATGGGCTGGAGGTGGGAGCGGGGCTCCGTGTATATCTGCTGCCCCCAACCTATGGGGGGTTCCCCCCCCCCCCCAAAAAAAAGCTCCCTGTGAGGTGCCCGGAGTGCAAAGGGGCATCAGCGGGGGGGGCTGGGGTGGGAATCTCGCAGCCGCTGCTCTGTCTGCAAAGCCACTCGTCCTCGTGCAGCGCGACGCCGCCTTTCCGCCTCGGATCGTGTTAGCGGGGAATCGGGGTCCCCGCGGAGCAGGGGAGGGCTCAGCCGGGTGTCGAAGCCGAGGCGGGCTCCTTCCCCCCCCTGCACCCCAGCTCCACAAAAGGCAGCTGTATTTTGGGATGTTGTTACCGGACTTTCTTCTCTTCCAAGGCTCCTACTCCAGCAGGCAGGTTGGGATCGCGGTGGCGGCGGCGCTCGGAGTCGCAGCGGTTTTAGCGCTGGTTTTCTTCGGGGTCTACTGTCAATCCAAAGGTGAGCTGCTTCCCCTGCGGGCAACCATCCCCCCAGACCTGGCAAGTGGGAGATGGGACCTGAAAGGGGATGACACAGCCAGCCCCGATGCCTGGGGGGCTGGGGCGGCCGGAGCCGGGGGTGCTGCGTGAGGTTTTTTGCCTGCCGCCGCTGACGGGTGCCCCGTGTCGCTTCTCCCCCAGGCTGGAGGATCTTCAATCTGCCTGCCGTTGAGGCTACAAATGGAGGTAGGACTTTGGGGTGCCCCCGGGCATTTCCCTCCCTCCCCCTTTTCCCTCGTGGGAATAGCCCGGTCACCTTGAAGATCGGGAGGGAGATCATCCATCGCCGTGGGTACCAGTGTACCCCGGCTCGGGGGACCCCGACGCTTCCCCCTGCCCCTACCCGGCTCACGCGGAGGCGAGCGGAAGGGGACGATCCCAGGCGCCGCCGCCGCCGTGGCTGAAGCCGTGCTCTCCCCCAGTCTTCTCCTTGAAAACCTCGTGCCAGCCCACCAAGGAGCCGGGAGCGCAACCGTGAGATCACCAAAGCAAGAAGGACTTGGGAGGGGGGGGCGGGGGAAGATAAAAGCTGGCAAGGGACCATTTGAAGAGCAAAGACAAGCAACGAGGGGGTCCTGAGCCCCGTGGCCAGGGAGGACGCCCCCCTCCACCGCCTGCATCATCCCTGGCTCTCAGGGGCAGCGATCAGAGCTCCGGGGAGAGGAGAAGCAGCACGATGGCGGGCGCGGGGGGTGAAGCACGCCCTGGGCATCGCTTCGGCGTGGGCTTTGCTAAACTCAAGCATTCCGGCTGCGAATCCAGCCAAAAAACCCCGTGGAAAAAGACACCCCCGGAGCCGTTCCCGTCTCCTCTCCCTAATATTCAGGCCTGGTTTGGGATGGACCGTGCCGTGCCTGCTGCTGCTACAACTGAGCCAATTCCCAGAAGATGCTGACATATTTTTTTTTAACATGCCTGTGTTATCGTTGCCACAACCTGAAATAAAACTGACATACAAATAGGGGGGGCCCTGCCTCGTGTTTTTTGCATTTGCGTGGGCCCGAGTGGGAAAATCGGGGCACAGCCAGGACCCCCGGGCTCCTCCCGGCCGATAATTTGGATCCAGCATCTTTTCCACTGGGAACCACGGGCAAAACCTCGCCCCGAAGCGCTCCGCTCGCCTGCACGGGCTGAAGCCTGCATGGCTGTTCCTCCATGGGGCTGGCAGCAGAGATTTTGACCCAAAAGCGGGATTAGGAAAGATTTAAATCCTCTCTCCCCCAGTCTGTTGGATGAACCTAGGACCGAGCTGACGCTCACGCTGGCTGCGACGGTGGCGACGTATGAAGGAGCGACAAATGCTTATGTCGCCCTCTGAAAGCAGCCAAGGATCTTGTGTTTAAATTAAAAAAAACAGCTGATTTTCACTAACAAGTCCCTTTGCTGATCTTTGAGCTGGAAGCGAGCGCCCCGCTCCCACAGCGGCCGATGCAGGAGGGGTGGTGGGATGAGAAGCGATGCCCACCCCCCCCCCCCAGCAAACCCCTCCGGTAGCTCCGAGGGGCTGCAGGGTGCCCGGCACGCTCTACGTCGTGATTCCCTCCAGCCCCTCGACGAGGAGCATCCCGGCGGCACCGCGGGGATCCACCGCAGCCCCTTCCCGGAGGCAGCAGCCTGCTCCCTCGCTGATTTTCCCATTTTTTTTCTCCTTGCAGGGGCCATAGACGAGTACACGACGGTGTACGCCAAAGTTGGCCCGTCCCAGGAGGTGAGTTTGTGCAGGCTCATCCTCCAGGTACGGGGCTGGACCAGGCTGGGGGGTCCCTGCATGGGATGGGGATGGCCCGGCGACCGGGTGGCAGCGCTGGGGAGGAAGGACGGTGGCTGGGCAGCCCCAGGTTTTCTCTGCTAGATCCTCCTGGGAAGTTGAAGGGGGACATGCCAACGCTGGGGGCTTGCCCAAGAGCAGCCCACACGGCCACCTGCGCTTCCCGATGCATGGCCGGGGTCTCTGTCCCCGGCCCCACCAAACTTGGCTTCTTTGCCTCACCCAGGCTTTGAGCTCCCTTTGCCCGCTCCAAACCCTGGAACCGCTTTTAAAAAAATCTCTTCCCCAGGTGCGCCTGCGGAGCGCCTCCACTGAACAGCAAGATGACTCAACGAAGACGCCGACCCCCAGTGCGGAGACCTCCAAAACCATCTATTCCACCATCCGGGCTACAGCCCAGGTGAGTTGGTGTTTGTGGCCGTCCCCCCTGGGGGGGCTCCAGCACCAAGCAAGGAGATGGAGCCTTGGAGCACCCAAGACCCCAGGGTGAGACACACAACCCCTGGAGCAAGGGGCACGGACGGACGGACGGGTCTTCACTGAGCTTTCTTTGGGTCCAGAGCTTCAAGCCAAGCTCGTGGCTCCCCTCTTTCATAGAATCATAGAATCACTTTGGTTGGAAAAGCCCTTTAAGATCATCAAGTCCAACCTTTAACCTATCCCTGCCATCCCACCACTAAACCCTGTCCCTCAGCACCTCATCCATCCTTCTTTTAAACCCCCCCCAGGGATGGGGACTCGACCACCTCCCTGGGCAGCCCATTCCAGAGCTTGACAGCCCTTTCGGGGAAGAAATGGAGCCAACGGAGGGAACGGCTCCCACAAGCCCAAGCAAAGCTTTTGTCCCTTTGCAGTTGCAGATGGACGATGAGATGGGCGACAGCGTGCCGAGGCGCTGGGAGAAGGACGATAAGACCATCTACTTGTCCATCAGCTAGCCACAGGCCCCACAGAACAGCGCTGACACAGCTCCGGGGCACCCAGGAGCCTTGATCTGAGCACCCTGCTCCTCTCCGCCTGGCCCTGGTCCATGGGGCTGCAGCATCCCCTCTTCCCCCTCCGAAGTCGGCAGCGATCCCAAGCCATCGACGTGAGGATGTAAGCGCCCCATAAGCGCCGGCTCATCTGGCACAGCAGCTCTGCCCATGTTTCGGCATCCACGTTGGACTTTGGGCTTCTTTTTCTACCTTTTCTTGACCAGACCAAGGAGCATGGACCAAAATTGTGCCTGAAAACCCAGCCCTCCCGGCGCAAGGACATGAGCTGATGCTCCCTGGATTCGCCCTGCAGCAGAGCCTTGGGACGAGAGGGCTGGAAAACTTGAGGAGCTCCTTAAAGCTCTTTTTTAATTGGGTTTTTTGTTTGTTTTTTTTTGCTATAGCAAACTTGGCTAATACTTTGGTGGCTTCTTTTGGCTTCTAGACAGAGAGCAAACAAAAATACCACGTGGCAGTGGTGAGCTGATGGAGGAAACCCGTACCCCTGCCCGGGCGCACACACCCAGGCTGCTGCGGTTTCGGTGCCACCTGCTTCCCCCAACGCTCGCTGCTCCCGGGCCCACTGGGGACCTTCCAAACCTCTCAGCACCCCGGCGCCGCGCTCAGCATTGCTTTATCCCTGCAGCGAGCTGCAGGGCTGGGCCAGGGCGCTGGGGCAGGAGGTGATTTTGAGGGAAAAGACGACAAGGAACGCGGCTGGCGCTGTCCTGCGCCACTCCATCAATGCGTTTGGGCATGAAGATTTACTCTTGGATGAACTATTTCTCTAAGTGCTGTGTTTTCAGCTTTCCCACCAGAGCTTCAGGGAGGAGAGGGGGTCTCCGGACCCCCAGCCATGCAGGGATGCTGCATGGCACGGGAGCGCCCGCATCCCACCGGGATGCACATCCCGCAGCTGGATCCCCATGGATTCCCCCCGAGCTGGGACTCACTGGGTGCCCAGCAAGAGGGGTGCAGGGCACATCCCCCACCCACCCCTGCTCCCCAAACCCACCCGAAAGCTGGAAACTGAGCAAAACACTCAGGTTGGCATCAATTTTCTGATGCCGGTGGCCAGGCAGATGGCACCAGCGCTGGGAAGCCCCTTCCAGCGGGCGCCTCTTCCCCTGCTCTTTGTCTTGTCTGTGCGGATGGGAAATTATTCAGGGATGAAACGGGAGACCCCTCTAGGAGCCTGCGGAATAAAAATGCAAGGCACATCTGGGCTTAATTTCTGTCTGCCTGTTATTTGGGGTGAAAACAGGCCATTTACCGACGCGCCCGTGGAGTAATTTGTTTATTCTCCGTGTTTTCGCAGCATGCGCCAGCCTTGGGTTTGGGTCCCTCAAATCCGTGCCGATCGGTTAAAAATGGATACACCGGTGGGTCATGGGGGGGTCTACCCAAGGATTTGGCCCGGTGGCCCCAAATGTGTCCTTGTGACTCCGCTGTCCGGCCTGGATAAGGCTTGGAAAAGCAGTGATGGCACCAGGGGAGCTGGGGCAGTGCTGGAGCATCGCCGGAGCATCATAGAGTCATAGAATCATAGAATCACTTTGGTTGGAAAAGACCTATAAGATCATCGAGTCCAACCTTTAACCTAACCCTGCCATCCCACTGCTAAACCCTGGCCCTCAGCACCTCATCCATCCTTCTTCTAAATCCCCCCAGGGGTGGGGACTCTACCACCTCCCTGGGCAGCCCATTCCAGAGCCTGACAGCCCTTTCCATGAAGAAATTTTTCCTGATGTCCAACCTAACCCTGGCCTGGCACAACTTGAGGCCATTTCCCATCATCCATCGCCCATTGCCAAGGAGAAGACCCCAACATCCCCCCAGCTCCCCCCTCCCGTGTGGTTGTAGGGAGCGATGAGGGCTCCCCTCAGCCTC